>PVJX010051799.1:0-10176 GCA_004027295.1 Dolichotis patagonum | reverse complement strand
ATTTGAAATGAGATGCTGTTTTATATTACTGGGCATTTTATAGTTTACATTGGGAAAAAATAGTCTGTAATACTAATGGTCCAATTTTGTCCCTTACAATACCCCTACAGTATATGATTGAGTAGGATTTACAGCGACTCTCCTTGTACCCTTTGCCTCATTCTGCCTTCTGTCTCAGTGATACTCCTGGAGGACAAAACCCTTGTCCTTATGTTCCTATTCACATGCACAGAGTGTTTGGTATACAGAAGTTCAGTAACTATGAAAAAATAAACAAATTCATCACAGAGGTGGAAGTTAAGGTTCAGAAAGACAGAGGGGTCTTGTCCAATAAGGAAAAGCAAATCTTGAGCCTCATGACTTTGTCACTGCATTTGACCTTGCCCCAATAAGCTTTGGAGGGTCCCTAACTCCAGATTCTCCTTTTATACAATTTACTATGAAGGTTTTAGATTTCTCAGATTCCTCAATCAAAAGGTGACTCAATGAGAGTGAAACCTAATTATTGGGATATAATGTTATGATCTTTCCAGTTAGAATGATAACATCCTGTTCAAGCCAGCTAGTGAGAGGAAATTTCTGACTGCTGCCTTACCTGTCAACACTGCTAAAAAGGATAATTTTCTGTTGCTACATGACTTAAATCCCTTGAGATCCATTACACTTAATGCAATCTAAGAACAAAAACGAACATTGCTTTCTACCGTGTGTACTTTCAAGCATTTGCTATTCAGCCAGATTATGTAACAGACCCCTTTCAGGTGGCTCTGTGTCAATTAAGAGAAAGCAGCATCAGTTGTGATTAAGAGTATTTAAACCAGCTGTGATGTCCTGGCTTCACTTAGCCAAATCTCCCGAGGACTGTTTCCATCTAGCACTTCTCAGCGGCCTGATCCAGGTAGATCGGGCATACGTTTCCGCTTATTGTGGCGGAAACAGCAAGCTTCCAATAGAATCTTGTCAGTGCAATTTCACACAATGGGTGGGCAGGCATGTTCTGCCTGTTAGGAAAGGTTTTTCTTCTCTGTCACTGCAGAGTTTTTTATTCTCAATTTATTTAAAGCCTTAAAAAGATTACAGCGGTAAATATCACAGGAGAAAAGTCAACAGTGACAGTCATGGTTCTCAAAATACTTTCGCTTTGTCTGCTAAGCCACTTAGGAAGGAAACTTAAAATTCTGTGCTCCATTTCTCTTCACTGTTCTAATGTCAATGAGTTAGAATAGTAGGAACTGATTACTGTATTTTTATTAATGAAAACTTATTTACTTTTACTGCTTATAACCAGAATACATAGAGGAAGTAAAATGATTTCTCATTTCTTTATGCATTTTATATATTTGAGTTTTCTAATATAATGTACAACCTTATTCATTTTACATATTAATAACAAATTTCAAATCATGCACATATTAATCAAATACAAGAAATACCTGTTGGCTTTCAAATGCTTAGTTATGAAATTAAAGAATAGTAAGCAACTCCATCACTCATAGGTAACACCTTCAAAATGCCCTACTATATGCATATCTTATTTTTTAAACAACCCTCTAAATAATATACATTTAATTTGCTTCCAAATATATGCATTATTTAACACTATAAGTAATGCTATTTAAACACATACATTTCTCTGATTAATTTCTTAGGGTAAGCAGTTTGAAGAGATGCTGATTTTAAAACTCTTACTATATATAGCCAGCTTAGCATGCAAAAAATTGAGTTTACATGTATATCATCCACTTAAAGATACCATCAATTTTCCTATTTCAAAATTATTCCTTCATCAAAACAAAAACAATTTTTAAAATTCTGATTAATGAACACAAGCTGGAGAGATAAGTGTACTAAGACCAGTGTCATCTATGTTTAAATTCCTTTCCTTAGGAGGAAAGAACTAACTACAATTCATTGAATACTTATAATGGGCGAAGTATTATGCAAAGTACTTGACATAAAATATTTTGTTCAGTCTTCAGCAACAACCTAAAAAATAGGTATATATTAATGTTCCCATGTTACCAATAAGACAATTAAGACATACGAGGGTTGACAATCTCTACCAATTTTACCTACATCTTTTATCAAAAACACAGAAAGCAATTAGGGAGAATGATAGACCATTATTTTGCAACATTTTCACATAACTTGAAATTCTAATTTTATTTGTATTTTATAAGACTCAAAATTTCACCTAGAACTTTTCAAATGGATTTAGAAAAAAATATGTTTTTAGCTATACCCTTTGGCTTTAATTTTTTTTAGAGGTTAAACTTATTAATGAGTATTGCCTTGGAAAGGAAAAATATAAGTGGAAAAATAAATGGCCAGTAAAAAATAAAAAAGGCAAAATGAGAGCCAAGAAAACAATAGTGTACATCAGGGAATAAGCACTTAAGTGACAATCCAGTGCCTCACTCACATCAAATATGCATAAAGACAAAACCCTAAGTAAAAAAGTTAGCTGCCAATTATATTTGTTCTTAAACAGAGTTAATTAAACCTGAGCAGGAGGGAATGCAAATTTTTTTGATAACAATACAGCAGCGACTTCATTTGTTCCAACATTTTAGATTCCCTTTTTTGACTACATTTTTGGATGTTTTCTTGTTGGCATTTAATCATAGAATTATTTTTAAGGAGTACTGTCCCTCGATTATTCTCAATGCAGTATCATGCTAAAGTATAGAACTTGAAATTTTTGACAATAGTAACAACTCCTTAACATGGTATTATATAGTAAAGTAGGCAGAGCAACACAAAGAGTCTGCAATTTTTTCCCAGCCTTTTCCTCCAAAACAAGACAGTATTGACAAATCCCAAATGGTAAATCAGAGGATGAAAAGATCTACTATTTTCCTTTTTTTTGTTTATAATTTTTGTTTTTATTAGTACAGGTCTGCAGTACATAATGATGACATTCATCCTGGAGAGTTAGTACATATACATAATACATCTCGATTCCTTTTTTTCCCTTTCCACCCCGATTCCCATCTCTTCGACTCCTTCCCTTTCATAAACAGTCTATATTATAGTTTCTGTTTTTCCTTCAGCACTGCAACTTACTTTTACAATATGTTCAGTGCTTTTATTCTTATAGGAACTTAATAATTTGTTAATCTTGTTTTTCATTTCACAACTTCAGCTTACAAGATGACAAATTGAAAGCCAGTAAGCAAACAAAACAAAAACAAACAAAAAAAATGAGAAAACCTATTGATTTTATTCTTCATAGAGAGAATTGGATTTTTTGTTTTGCTTTGTTTTTGTTTGATTTAGTTTAGTTTGGTTTGGTCTTTTTGTTCTGTTTGAAAATGCATGCTTGGAGAGAAAAAAAACATTTAGGATTGTAAGTACAGCAGGCATTCCCATTTAATGGGAAAGATACTTGAAAAACAAAGCATCATTCTTATTTCTCTCTACTGTAAGAAATTGGTCTTGATTATACTTGACGAAAGTCTTCTACCTAACATGGATGCACATAGTTTGGTTATCTTCAATCTAAGCCAAAAACATTTATCAACTTTCAGTATTCACACAGAGGGTCCCTCCTTCTTCACAGAAAATTTTTGGAATGTCCTAAAGGTCTTCAGTGTTATCAGTGTTAACACTGATCTCAACAGAAGTACTAATCTCTCATTCCCTTGAGAGAAATCTCCTCCAAATAAGCAAAAGCTTGAACAGTATAGCATCACTATTACTAAGGACTTAGGATTTTTAGGTTTGGCAACATCTGGGCAAGTGATTGAAATGAATGATTTCTGAACAAATACAGTACAATGTCATTTCATTCATCGTGCACACTATTAAAAGAAAAAGTGAATGATTACACAATAGCTGATGAATTTCAATAAAAAGAAACCACAGATAAATTCTATTTAATTTTCACTGGCAAAATGAATCCTTTATCTCTCTTAAATATATTGAGAATGTAGTCTCCCATGTCCATTCCTCTGGAGAAGCAATGTTTCCAAAAGTGATAATTCTCTCTTCAGAAGAATATGTAAGACGAAGCATGCCCAAGCTCTAACAGACAATATTCATTAGAATTCCCAGAGCTGAGGTCTCTCACCACCTCTATTGAGGCAACTTTTTTTACGTAACACTTAGAAAAACCATAAAGAAGGAATAGATGGCCTTCAGGCTGTTCTTAAACTAGCCCAGGAGTAACACAACTCTTCATTTCTTCTGGGTAGGGGATCTACTTATTTTTCCACAGGAGGGTTCTACTTTCCACTTCACTTTTTTGACAGCAGCATGGATCTTCACCTACTGTGATTCAGGCCTGAGGGCATTGTCAATTAGAGCAGAAAGCAGCTTCTTAACATTTTCTCCACATCTTTATCCAAACGCCCAAATATTCTGAGTGGACAACACACACTTTGGAGGCTGCTAATCGTGCACAATCTATATATACATCCTCACTACATTATTAAATTGGGATTGAAACACTGAAAATCATGGAGAGGCTACATGTTAGTTTCTAGACCATGAAAACACTGTGAGCCAGACCTGACATTAACCTTCAAAATGTGTTGAGCCTTAGATGGGGGCAGAGTAGAGGGAGAGGCTCAGGGGCTTACAGACTGCAAAAAGAGATTCAAATTTTACAGCACTATGAAGAGTTGTTACTTCTCATAAGTAAGAAATATTTAAATACTTTAAAGATATTTTATGTTGTATATATTTCAGAAAAAATAATTTCAGTGTATCTGCAGTAAGGTAGACAGACAGACAGACACATAAAAGGACAAATACAGTGCTTACATAGTACTAGGCAGTGTTCTAAATGTTTCACATATGATGAATTCCGTCAATCCTGATAATAACTTTTTAAATTAGGTACTATTGTTATCATTACCTATAGGTTAGGAAACTCAGAGATTAGGTAACTTTCTCAAAGTTAGACAGGTCATTGTTTTAGGACTGGGTTCATATCCAGGCATTCTGGTTTTAGAGTTCATGACTTCCACACTGTACAACTGCTCTCAATTTGCAGAAAATAGTTAAATTTGTTTTCCTTTAAATCATCCTACCAAACTACTAACTTGATTTACTTTCAGCTACCTAACTATTCCCTCTACCTCCAAGTAGCCAGATTAGGATGATTTTAAAGGAATATACACAGAAATTTTTCTATTCTCAGCAGTGATTTTGCTAATGGTACACAGTTCTTTCCGAAATACACATAACATTTTGAAACAATACTTAATCCACTATTAAATGATGCCAACGCAATTTTTATCACTACAAAAGGCAATTTCAAAAGTCCCAATAATTATTTCACTTATATACTTATTCAGTGTTTATTCATAACATCTAGAGCATACAATCTTTGGGGTTAATCTTATAGAAGCAGGTAATCTTAACAGATGAAAAATCTCATAGAGCGTAGAAAATAGATGGCATAATTCCAAGACAAGCCAGGAAACTTTGTAGTTTGCGTCATAGCAATCTAAAGTAAAATTCATATCAAAACCCAAGCATATGACTAGTTGAGGCATGCAATCTGCTGTCTGGGTTAGAGTTTACAGGAAAAAGCATAAGTACCACCAGTAAGCATATCATCTCTGACTCTAGGGATGTTCCCACACCCTCTAATTGGTGCCATTCTGTACTAATCAATATTTTACAGGCACCTAATAGGCACTCCTGCAAATCCTGGGGAAACAGCTCATGTAACAGAAACCACAGTAGCCCTGAATATTCATACCCAAGTGCAAATGTTAATTCATGCAGTTCTTGTGCTAAACTAGGCTAATTATCTACTGAAGGAATCTATTAAAGCCGTACTGTCAATCCTACAGATTGGGTTCAGCAAAGTGAAACTGAATTGCGTGCCTTTTCAGCTAATTACAAAAATTCAGCCTGACATGATTTAAGAATGGTAAGAAGGAAGGAAAGGAAGGAAGGAAGGAAGGAAGGAAGGAAGGAAGGAAGGAAGGAAGGAAGAAAAGAAAGAAAGAAAGAAAGAAAGAAAGAAAGAAAGAAAGAAAGAAAGAAAGAAAACACAGCCAGCAGCAGCTCCCAATGCACATTGCTACTTCTCTTCTTGTCAATCAGGAAAATAGAGGACACTAGAGAAGCACAGCCTAGGAGACCATGTGCTCTCATTACATCACTCATAGTCCTAAGTCCTATAAGGAATATGGAATGCCACAATGAAAGCAGAGTTTTTTAAGTCTCAAGCTGCATATAATGGGTTTTCTGTTGCATAGTTTGAAATAATAACCAATAAATTTAACACAGAGATATTTCTCAAAAACAGTGTTTAGTGTGTCTATATATATTTAGAAAAAATATTTATAGAATTCTTTTTTCTTTTGAAGCTAATAGAGGAGAAAAATAAGACTCTTCCCTATTGACTTCCCCACATTAGCTTCTATCAGCACATCCCACACTCAGATAATGCTGAGTAGACTATATTAGAAAGACAAAGGAAGAAGTTTACAAGATAGCATTTAAAAAATATTCCAAAATACATTTTAGAGTGTTGCATATTTACTATCAAAGTTACTTAATCGTTTCTTAGCCTGAAAATGTTCATTATCTTATTGCTCTGTCCAGATAGATTTCAAATCCATTCATGGTTTACCTAGACTTTAGATTTTACAACATTCACATCTATTTTAAAGCAGATAACAAGGTCAAGCTCAAAATAGTCACTATAAGCTGTCAAATAGATTGATGTCATTTGTGTATTGTTTTGGAAGGCATGTAGTATATTTTAAGATTTTACAAAGATTATTCTCAATAATAGATAAGAATCACAATTAAATTACTTGGAAAATTCACTATTTAATTATTTACACATTAGTTTCTTTTCTCTCATATTACATGTCTCAAACAGTAGCAAGTTCCAAAGCTTTTCCTTCAAAATCTATACAGATTTCTTGTGTTTATCATCACTCTACTACCACAACCTTGTTCAGCTTACCATTGTGTTTTGTGTATAGCATTGCAATAGCACCAAACCATGTATCTTTGTCTTCACTTTTGGCCCTCACTTAATCTTATGGCTCTTCCACACAGAAACTGAAATATAAAAGCATGATAAACTCAGAAAGATAAAGTTTATTGCAAAATAAGATAAGACAGTCACAAATAGAGAAGTACTGTTTGATTTCATTTATAAGAGGAATCTAAAATTATTAACACACTGAAATAGAAAAAGTAGAATAAATGGTAATTTGAGGTGAAGGAGAAGAAAAAATGGGGAGTTCAATATGTGTATAGTTTCAGTTTTTCAAGATAAAAAAGGTCATAGAAATTTGTTGTATAACAATGTGATTATAGCTGCCACTGCTGAATGATGCAGTGAAAAATGACTAAGATTTTTTTTAAAATCCCATCAAATTTTATCTTTTTTTTTCTGCTCAAAACCCTCCAATGACTTCACATGTTACTGAGTAAAATGTTGAACAATGATGGTTAAGTCTTCTTGCCAACGTGGTCATGTGGGGAGCTGCTTAGAATAGTAGGAGAGCATGTTTCTGGCTGTGTCTGGGTGGATCATAGAGACATGACCCTGATTCTTTCCTCTCTGCTCCCCACTGTTTGACACTGCTCCCCACTGTTTCCATGCTGCCATGAACTAAGCAGCTTTGCTGTGTAATGTTTTTCTGCCATGATGCTCCTTCCTTGGAGCCTGCCAGCCTGAATCCTCTTAAACCTTGAGATGAAGTTGTGGGTGGTATGTATTTTGCCAGGTAAATGTAAACTCCTCTACAGAGGTCTATGCCTTACACACACACCTGTCAGCCTCATCACCTTAGGATTCTCCCTTCACTCATTCTCTCCACATAGACTGGTTTTCCCTCTCCTTGAATATATTAAGCACACATCTATGTGAAGCACACTTTTTTCTCCAGAGAGTCACTCATTTGCTCCTTTACTTTATACAGAACTGTGTTGGCCAAAAACAACAGACTCCAAAAATGAAAAGTGCTTTATTAGCTGAGCTCTGCGGGCGACACTGTCCCAGAAGCTGATCGGGGAAGTGTGTGCAGGGTACGGGGGTTGCAAGAGTTTTTAAAGTTGCAGACTGCAAGGGGAAGGGATAAAGCTTGAAGATCAGTTTGCCCCCATAGGAACCAGGGAGGTGGAAGGGATTGCACAGCAGGTAAGTTACAACGTTGCAAGTTGAACTGTGATTATACAAATCGTACAGACAGGGGTAATCACATAAGTCATAAAAAGAGAACAGAGTTTAAAGGTACATTTTGAACTTCTGAGCTTACAACAAGAATTGTGACCAAACTAAAATCAAACTTGCTATTGTATGCTTTTCTCTTGATTTACTTTTATCCTAGCAACTATCATATCAAAGTACTTTTAAAAAACGTGTTCACTGTTGTAATCCCAGTGGCTGGAATCAAACAAAACATTGCAAATGCTCCATAAATGAACAAATGGTATGAACAAATGCGACTATGGAAAACTAACCTGTAACTTTCTAACCATTTAAGATATTTCATCCCAATTTATGATCTGATTTCCTAAGGATGCTCAGCATTACTCAATATTAGTTTATTAGCCCTCCCTGCAAGTTGGCGCCATGAGCAGGCCCACTGGAAGGAAGACCAAACACCAGCCTTTTCCTGTGAGGCACCATTTGTGGACTGTGGGAAAGGAGAACAAGAAGCCAACAAGAAGCCAAGCCCTCCTTGTGAGTCAGTACCATGTGCAGATCACCAGTGAGGAAACCAGATGCCAACTTGTTCCAGTTCATGGGCTGAGAGACAAGAAGAGCCAAGATCCCCATCCGCCCTGGAAGTAACTGGCTGACCTGGAGAAACACAGGCCGTGATGATAGCTAATGAGGTAAAATGCAACTTATTGATAGTAAAAAAAAATAATAATAAATGCAACTTAATGTTTATAGTATTTAGTGTTTCACTGACTTTGCAGGTCTAAAGCTGGTAGTTTGATCATCTATTCAGAGGATAACAGTACGCAAGGTAGCATCTATGGGGGATCTCCTCCTGAAGGCGGTAGCCATTATTAATTCCCTATTATCCTGTTTTGAAGTTCTGTATCATTTTCTTTGTTTTGTTTGGTTGGGTTTTATTCTGTTTTGTCTTGTTTTATTTTATTATATCCAATGGCATAGGCAGATATTTCAAAGATAACAAGATACATTATGGTAGCTATTTTGGATTTACTATTATCTTGTTTTGAAATCCTGTATTGCATTCATTGTTTTACTTTTATTAGTTCTAGGCTATTCTGTTTTGTTTGATTTTTACTGTGTTTGAAGTTATGGGTAGCTATTTTTTGTTAATTTGCTATTATCTTGTTCTCAAGTCCTGTATCAATTGCAATGTTTTGTTTTGATTGGCTTAATTCTGTTTTATTTTTCTTGGTTTTATTCTCTTTAAATAAAAATTACAAAAACATCAGTTTATTAAACAAGATAAAGACCAGGGATATAAGCCAGCAGCACAGTGCCTGCCTGGAAAGCATGAGGTTGTGAGTTCAACTCCTAGTACCAAAATAAATAAATAAGCAAGATATATCACTTATAAAGACTAGTTTATATGTTAGTATTTGAAGTATAAAAAAAGTTTTGTAATTTTATGCTTACTTTCATTCTTCTGCCATTAAAATATGCCCAAAATGTATTTTATAACACAAGCGGTACCATTTGGCAAAACTGTCCTGTACCACAAGCATTTGATGGTCACATTCCTGCCAGTGGATAACAACTGTGCAGTAGCCATAAACTACATACTGATTAAAAACATACACACACCCACAAGTATCTATATCCAAAGCTAAACTTATTAACTTCAGCTTGCAATCCTGACTGCTAACATGAATTGGTACCAAGAAATTTGTAAGGCTGGAGACAAAAAGTAGGAAGTGAAAAAAGATGAGAAACATGGTAAAGAAAACTGGAGCAAAAATCAGGGACAAAACAATACAAAATCTGTAGCAGAGAAATAAATCAAACCTTCTTTAAATTGTAATGAAAAATGCAAAAATGCAGTATCAGAAGCTAAATAAGTTCACTCATAAGAGAATATCTGTAGCATATTTCCAACCTACTGTGGGAGTAAAATTCATGAATAATATTAAAGGTATTTACATGAACCACTGTTCTTATGAATAGTGTTTGCCTAATGTAATAAGATCTGCATTGCTCGAGCAAAATACAAATTTGAGGTGGTAAAC
>PVJX010051798.1:0-10191 GCA_004027295.1 Dolichotis patagonum | reverse complement strand
TTCTCTTCTCACATTGACTTTGGCATCATTATCAATTTCTCACTGGAATAAGCTCTTTATCATTTAAGAAAAGTGCCATAAAATAATAAAATTAAATAAATTATTCAGACCTATTAGAAAATATAGGTCTATGGTCTATTGGAGCAAAAAATCTTAAATAAAATGTTTACAGTAAAAAAACTATAGCAATAATACCTATAAGTAATACAGAAAATTCTTAATTTATGAAAAGACTTTTATAATGATAATGAGTCCCATATGAAGTTTTTCAGTTAGTTTTATAAAAAGTAAAATTATTTTCTATGGAGTAAGAAGAGACGGAATGGCACAATGTCCCTGTCTGTCTTATGCTGCTACAAAAATGCCACAGTAAAGGTTCATTTCTCCCCAGAGAGCAGCTTGCACCTGTGTCCTCTGAAACGATGAATACTGTGACCATAGCAGGAGGCAGAGGGTGCGAGAGGCCGCCTTTACGCTTGAGAACTTTCACAACATGCGGATCCCATTCGTGAGTGTGGTGCCTTGGGTCTGCTCCTTGTTACCCAAAGCCACTCTCTTAATTACATTGTGGATTGTGTTTCTGTCTGGAGTTTGGATGGGACACTGCCTATCAGACTGTGGGACACAGGGCAAGTGAAGAAATAACTGTGACCATTTCTCTCTTTTTTAGGGAAAATAAATATTTTTAGGGAAAATAAATAACTTTAATTGCAACAACATTTATGTAGTAAAATTTGACATTTTCCATGTTTTTTCATGTTTGTTTTGCACCACTGAAAATAATGAGAAGCAATTTTCCACATATAGTGGATCTTTTGGAATGTCAGAAATATAATGACTTAATCTTGAAAGATATTTTGTAAATAAACATGAATATGTGAGTATGGAAATGGATACTAAAATTAATGCAGTGAGGTGAATAGGGTTTTACTATTCTATTGTAAATGTCATAAACAAAATGAAATACTGTGAAGTACATTTCTCATCATAGTGAGAGGAAAAGGAAATATATGCATTGTTAATCATAGGTTGAAAATAATAATTTCATAACAGGTGTCTCATAAACACATTTTTAGAAAATTTGATTTAACTTCTTTTAGAAATGAAACAAAGACAATCATAAAACTCTCCCATGACGATGAAGTAGTGTGCTATGTTAAAGTGCTGCCTTTTTTAAACATAAAACTGTAAACACCCTAATTTTTAGTGAATGGTGTCAGATCACACAGTGGAAGCAGCCAATCAGCTTCTGTTTCTTGAGGTCCTGTTTCTGCAGAGTGATGTAGCGGTGTATTATAAACAGGTGACTGGAGCAGAGAAGACTATTCTGGCAGAGTCCTGCGGGCTAGATATTCAAGACCACAGAGTCAGCAGAACCATACAGCTGCCGAGACCCTGGCTAGCTCCTTTCCTGGCTTCTGGCAGCAGCACTGGATTCCAGGCCTTCCTTGCTTTCCAGTGAAACCACTCCAATAGCAGTCTGCCATGCTCAGCCCGCTCTTTCTCACTTTGTACCGTCATCCTTACACAGTGTTTCTCTCTTCTTACAAGGATGCACTCATTTAATTTTAACCACCCCTTCCGAGGACACATGGAGAGAGGGCTAGTGCTGGCTGTCGTCTTGAGGGATGGCTGGAAAGTGGTAAAGCAACTTCGGGATGGGTCTGACGTGGGTTTTCAGGAAGATTGCATGGGGCCTCTGAAGTGAGTGGGGATGTCCTGCCCTAAAGGTGAGTAGCACCATCCGGAAGTCCAAGGACCGGACGTGGAAAAAGCAGCAGGAAGAGAAAGATCACGTGCTCCTCCTCACGCAGGTACACTTTTGCTGATGCTGTAACCCGTGAACATCCAATTCCAGTGTCTTTAGCCCTTGACTAGAGACTTTCCTCAGCAGCCCTCAGAGAACTAGCAGGCCCCCAGCCTCTCACGGGGGCTGTCTCACTGGTCCCCCTCCAGTTTCCCTGAGGTTCCAGTCTATGCATATCCAGGAGGCTGGGACTTTTTAGTCTCTGGTTGTGTAAGTCAGTCTAAGAAGTTCCCTTGTACAGTCACACATGCATTCTGTTGGTTCTGTTCCTGGAGGGCTACCTGGCTGATACAGCTTGTCTGCCTGTGATTAGGTCTGCAGAGTTCCTGAGTCCAAAGGTCACATGCACAGATAACAAGGGTCAGGAATTCAGGGTATTTCTGGGGGCTCAATTCAGTACATAAGAGGCTCACATGTATCACATTATCACTTCACAAAACAGCCCTTGGCTTCCTAGAATATTAGCACATGAGAGCTTAAAGAAAGTTTAAGAAATATCTATCCAAATCTTCACAGAGCCTGCAATTTGGGACGGATAAACTCTGTGCTGAAGAGAGAACTGACTAGTTCAATGTGGCATGATGAGTTCATGGCAGCGAGACTCAATCTCATGTTTATGTTTCCTTGTTCAACTATTTATTATGTGAAATGCAGGCATTAGAAAGTTATTACACCAGTGGTTTCTTCTAGGATAAAATAGATGCATGCTAACATAATTTAGGAATGTCCCACAGAAACCAATAGGAGTGCATACTTGGTGTGCTAAGTACTAATGTGTTTTTCTCAGCTCTATAAACAACCCACTAAGATAGTTATTGCTGTCTTGTAAGATAAAACGAAATTAGTTCTCCAAACATTGAACCGAATGCTTCAGTTTACACAGCCAGTAAATGACTAAATCAGGGTCCTGAGCTCCAGTGACCTGTTGCCAAAGCCCTGGCTAGTTTCGGCACATCAGGAGCCCACTTAATAAAATAAAACTCTAAGAGAACATTTGTATCACTTAACACCATAAGCTTCAATTATTAAAACACTAAATTTATATGGAAAATTGCTTTCCTCACCAATGTTACTGTTGGACACTAGGTATGTCTCATAAATATCCTTCGAGCAACTTCTCACCATGTCTACAAACTTAAGTAGA
Source organism: Dolichotis patagonum (assembly GCA_004027295.1). Lineage (NCBI taxonomy): Eukaryota > Metazoa > Chordata > Mammalia > Rodentia > Caviidae > Dolichotis > Dolichotis patagonum. The sequence goes on along the minus strand of PVJX010051798.1, from coordinate 7,240 downwards.
TAAAACACAATTTCTGCAGTAACTTATTTCAATAGTACTAAAATATACACTGCATATAGTATAATTCTCAAGGGTATTTATTCATTTGGAATGTTATATTATCACCTCTATTAAATAAATAAGTCTGTTTTTCTTTTCTGGTTTTCTCTTTTTCTTTCTTTCTTTCTTTCTTTCTTTCTTTCTTTCTTTCTTTCTTTCTTTCTCTCTTTCTTTCTTCTTTCTTTCTTCCTCTTTTCCTTTCTTTTTTAGTTTTTGATTGTATTAGGTATTGAATCTGGGCCTTGTGCCTACCAAGCAAATCCTCTACCCCTAAGTAACACCCCTAGCCCAGTTGTTCTTTCTTTTAAATAAATTTCTGTAAAGTATATGTAATGGTTGATACATTGCGTCAACTTGAGAAGTATAGATGCTTAAATGACCCTGCAGTTTCGTATCCTAGCGTGTAGAGGAGCCACCCCAGGGCAGGTAGCCTGCTTACATTACAAGGGGGGAAGAGGCTTTCTCTGTACTTTTCCTGCTCTTATCGCCTTTGCTTTCTTCTGGTGCCTCACCAGGCCACCCTGCCCTGGAATCAGCTGACTATGTAGTGAAACCTCCACAAACTAGGAGCTAAATAAACCATTCCTACTTTAGCTCTGGGTGTTTGGTATTTTTTTCTCAGAAATGAGAGAAAAGTAACTAAGACATTATATAAAACTATTACCAGTCAAATATCACACTCCAGAATTGCTTTAAGGACTGCAGAAAATATGTATTCCATGTCACAGACATACAACAAACAAAATAATGAATGAAATTCCATAATAACCAAGTTCAATTCTACTTACTTTTTCTTTATACTGTTAGGAAGTACATGTGACATCTACTTAGGAGCTTATGAAACATTTTATCTGCTTCTCCAGTTGAATAATTATTCTAAGTATAACTGGACTGGTAGAAGTATTCTTAGTACAATTGGATGTGCAGAAAACTTTATTAGAGCCTCTGGTTTATCTGAATTGGTTTACATTATTAATTCATTGAGCAAAGAAACAGTACTTTCTCCTTGAACTCTTAAACCCCAGTGGCTCTTTGACTCAAAAGCAGGTACTCAATGATTCTTTGTTGAATGAGTGAGTGAATGAATGAATGTGAATGAATGATTTAAACAGTAGCAGAAATTCCTGTGCACATGCAAAACCAAGCAGAACATTTATAAAAGCAAGTAATATGAACCACCAGTGTTTTGTTTTGATTGCTGTTTGTGTTCTTTTATTCATTCCTGGCACTGTAGAATTAATGTGAGCAAGACCAGGAAGATTTCTGACTTCTTTAAGTTGTCTTTGGTAGGGCAATGGTGAGGACTGAACCCAGGGCTCACACAGGAAGCTACATTCTCAGGGCTCTTTATGTTTTTTTTTTTTTTTTCAAAACAATGTCATGCTAAGTTGCTAAGTTACCCAGGCTGGGCTGCAAATTTCAATCATTCTGCCTCAGTCTCCAGAGTGTTAAGGTTATCAGTGTGAGCCATCATGCCCACTTATAAAATTGCATTTTACTGATAAAGCCAAGCAATTCAAACAGACAGATGACAAAACAAACATACCACCTCTCATCATAAAATACATTCATGTTTCATATATACTTATACACATACACTGAAGGCAATTTTATGTAGCATTTCAGTGCCTCTGCCTTTTTATTGCAACCATGGCTTGGGGTTAGGTGTGCAATATTCCTTGCATGGTATCATATTTATGCTCAAAATTTCAGATTTTGGAACACGACAGATTTGTGGACTTGGGATTTTCAGAGCAATGACGTTCAGCCTGCATGGATTGAGAAGAAGTCAGCATAACCTCCACTCGTAGTTGGAAATGATTGAACAGTTTTAAATAATGGAGCGGAATGTTTGCATTAAGCTTTAAAATGTTTTGGGTTTTAAAGGGAAAGTAGAGTGCTGAGAGACAACTGTGGAAAAAAGGAAGGCTCAATTCTCAATCTGATCAAGGATAATGTGAAGAAAAGGGAAAATATTAGCATTGTGTGTAGGAGGTGAATTACCAGGGTCTGCAGTTGCATTAGATGCGAGAGGAGTTTAGGGACCAAGAGCCGGCAGCTGATACTTCTGTTGCGAGTTGTCACGGTCAGATACTAAGATACCTAACACAGGAGAATAAGAGCAGCTAGTACTCTACATGAAACAAATTAGCATGTATATTAAAATATTTCTAAGGATTCAGGATAGATAACTTGGGAAATTATTTGAGCTTCTCCCTACGTCCTGTTTATCTGCCTCCATTTCCGTCTCATTCATAGATAGTAGTTACATAGACATAGAGTTAGATAGAGAGATATGAAAGCATGTGGCATTTAAGCTTCTGTACCTGACTTAGTTTACTTAAACTTATGTCCTCTAATTGAATCCATTTTTCTGTGAATGTCTTACTTATCTTTCTTTATGGCAGAGTAGTATTCCACTGTATATAAGTAACATTTCTTTTTATCCATTAGCCTGTTTGTTTCTTCTTTGTAAGACAGAGTGCCTTTGTCTATGAGTTGTACTCTGAGTGACATTTTGGCCATTTTTTAAAAATGTGATACATAGTGCATTAACTGGTTTTATTCTCCAATTATTTTGTTTTGAATTTTTAAATGTTTTCATAGACGTAAGAAAGTTTCTTATATTTTCTTTATTAAAAACTACTGTATTATGTTAAAACAAAAAAGATATCTAGGGCCAGGATATAGGTTAGCAGTACAGCGCCTGCCTGGCAAGCAAAGTTCTTGAGTTTGATTGCTGGTACAAAAAAAGAAAGACACCTAACATAGCAAGAACATGAGATATTAAAACTCTGTAGAATATTTGGTATCATATTATATTATTCAACAATGTATGTCAAATAATAATAACCGTAATGACTACCATTACTCAATCTTCTACATGCCCTATACATCCATGAAGACATGTGTGAAGAATATATCACCTACGCGTGTGTGTGTCACATAGCCTTGTGTCACCCAGGGACACAGGTGTGCGTGACAGCCTCCCCGACAGCCGCTGCATAGGCACAAGGTTAAATGGCTTTCTCGGTTCACACGTCCGTGTCACAGATGGGTGAACACTCACAGAGCCAGGCTTGTTATCTGTCCCTCTCTGGAGAGGTAAAACATAAAAACTGGTTGCAAATGTGGAATTTAGGGGAGACAAAAAATGAGCTTGGTGTTATTAGAACTTCATTCAACGAGCTAAACAGGAAAGAGAAAGCGGCCTGTGACTTAACCTGGGACAGCACGTGTGCAGTCAGAGGAGAAGAAGCCAGGAAAGAAGCTCAAGGTGGGGGGCCCTAGACGCTGTGACCCCTGTGGAGTCAGCTCTGTTGATCCAAGTGGAGATGCGGAGACTGGCCAGAGCAGGCAGTTACTGCAGTGTTGGCGCGATGGTGGTTGCTGGAATCCTCTACAGGAGAAGTGGGGCTGGGGGTGAGAGCCCAGGTGTGGGGACAGGGGAACACAGGGTGTGAGTGACTGATCAGTGAGCAGGACACCTTCCAGCGTGCGCTGCTTCAGGGATGGAGAAATACACCAGTATCTACTGGGAGGGCGTGGTAAGGGTACCTTAGTCTTCCAGGGCCACTGCGGGAAATTGCCCCAAACCATGGCTTTGTACAAGATAAAGGCTTGCACTTGAGGATTCTTTCTGCTTCTTCTTTCTATTTATGTATGTATGTATTTATTTATTTATTTTGGTGCCAGGAATCAAACTCAGGACCTTGTACTTTCCAGGCAGGCACTTATGCTGCTGAGCTTTAGCCCCAAACTTCAGGATTCTTAAAGCCTTAAGTTTACTTCCATGCTCCCTCCAAGGCTCAGCAGGAGACTCTCCCTTTGTCTCTCCAAGTTTGGGGTGGCTCTAGGCTCCCCTCAGCCAGTATTCACTTAACGCCAACATCTGTGACTTCACGTGGGCTTCTCTGCGTCTTCACATTGGAACCTGAGTTACCCCTACATTGTACCTGAAAGTCTGCCGACGAGGTGATCGATGGCACTCTTACTACAAAGGAGAAAACAAGAGATAATGTAAGGATTTGTCAGAGAGGCAAAGGTGGCACAGATCATAGCACGCAGGAAGTACTGGAAAGACTCAGTGAGCAGTGAGGCTGTGTGTGCTCCGTGAGGGATGTAAAGCCTGAGCTGCAGTGGCAGCTGCAGGAGCTAGAGACAGCCTTGGTGCAGGAACCAATTTAAGGAAAGAGTCTTGTCAAGATCATCTCCTAGAATGGTTGCTTAAAGTTATAGTTGACATCAGACATATTTAAAACAGATCCAAAGAGTAAATAACACAGCTTTATTGTATAAAGTGCACACATACACACACACACACACAAGGACCAAGGTTACTGAACTTAGTGATTCCACTCTTAGTGAGAAAATAGCAATTTTTTAGCTGGTTGTCACATTTTCAAACTATGACTTATCTTCAGACGTTGTGACATTGTGACTATCAATGGTAAAGTTACTTCTGTTTTGAGGCCAGTAACCTAGAGGGAATACTTGAGATCTTTTACACTTCAGCGACGAGCTGGACTTCGATGGCGGGTCTCCTTTGGATTCATTCAGCTCATGAATACGCACTTCCTTCTAGTGCGTGGCAGCGAGCAGAACCACCAAGCTAAAAGTGCAGCTTTGCTTCCGTAGATGCCAACCCACATCCTCAACAGTAAGGGCTGTCAGCTCTAGGAGGCTTTTCAGAGCTCCTGTTTTTAAAATAGAGTTTATTACCAGCATTTAAATATTATATTTAGCAATAAAAATATCTACTTGGCAGGCCTGGGCACATATCACCACATGGCAAATATGGGCCAAGGTGAGCCTGATTTCCTGTGCTGTGTGCCCATCTCTCCCCTGCCTGTCTTAAACACAGTAGCTTCCTATTTGCGGCCTAAGCTGCAGTAGGTACTTGAATTGGCAACTCTTGCTCCAGCATTCTCACCTTCAATGACCTTGAATGACCACCATAAATAAGGAAGATGGGAGCAGAGTCAGCTTGATGGGATCATGCACTGCAAAGGAAGGGAAGGAAAGAGGAAAGGTAATAAAATCTGCTTGGAGCTTGTTTATGTGAGGTCCCTGGGTGTCAAGTATGAGGGAGAGAAAGGACAATTGAAATTGGGAAGGAAATTAGGGCTGGAGATATCACAGCTGGCTGGAATTCAAGCAGTGGAAAATACCAGTGCATGAGGAAGCAGGTAAATCTCTGAGAAAGTTTGCCAAGAGATGCAAAGGGCCATAGGTTAAACCCTGGGTCTGATGGTACCTAGCTGCTGGAGGCGGCTGGCTAGTTATCGCTGAGAGATGGGTAGGGCAGGAGCCAGCCGGTTTTCTAGGTAAAGAAAGAAGATGAACTGTAACTATGCCAGTGTTTTCCACCAGTTGGGAGTACTGCCATGCCACCTGATGGTGAATTTTGAGGAAAAAACTTCACTGATTTTAGATAAGGTGCCATTTTTTAAAATTTTATTTAAAGAGAAAAAACAAAACAAAACAAAACAAAACAGAATAAAGGGTAGCAACAATACAGAATACCAAGGAAAAAAGGAAAAGAACAACAAAAAAACCTAAGAAATTATTACTTGACATATTACATACTGACTTCTTGGTAATAGTTGTTCAAATTACAAAGCTAAAACATGTAAAGTAGACATTTAAACAGTGAGACTGTTAACAGTTCTGCTCCACGATCTGACAAAAACAGCAATATGGTCATCCATCTTACCCACTCAAATAAACATGAAATTATATCAAAAGGGTAAAATTAAACACAACAAAACAGAACAAAGCAGATCATAAGAAAGCAATGTAATAAACATAAATTTCAAAACTAGACAATTGGAGATATTCACTCTCTATCATATTGACTCTTGTTTTCTTCCAAATAGTTGTCCATATTGTCACATACAGGGAATTCACATGAAACAACATAGTATGGAATTGATCTGAGCAGGACGAAGAGGGCATTACAGGTCTTCAAGACCAGACATTAGGGAAGCCAAGAATGGCTGTCATAGTGTCTCTCATTCTCCTCAAAACAGCTGTCCATACCTTAATGTGTGTTGAACTTAAATAAGACAAAGCAAGCTAAGATCACTTTGAACAAAAAGTGATAGTTTTGCTGGACTTCATATCATGACATTATGGAATCAGCACTGGGTATTGTAGTGTCTCTTTTTCTTCAAAGTAGTTGTTCATTTCAACATGTGTTATATAGTTGGTTCTCATAAACTGTTTATAAGCCCTACACGTGCATGAGTCTCTACATGTATATCTATCCTTTCTGTATTAGAGGGAAAAACAAAACAAAGCAAGACAAAACAAAACATTCCTAGAAAAGCATGCAGCAAAAAAGTCAGCGCAAAAAACAAAACAAAACCGCAATACAAGGTGATCTACAACGGTTACCATGATATCTCAGCAGTATATAACAACATTAATAAAAATGAAGCATTGGAGATATTATAAGACTTCAAAAGCAAGTAATAATCAAACCAGAGTGAGTATCTTAGTGAATCTTGTCAACTTCAGTGTAGTTGCCTATACTCTTAGACTTGATGCTATCAATCATAACAGATTTAAATAAAATCAGTCAATACAAAGTAGCAATCTAACAAGCCAAATTCAAATAAGATCAGTCATAATAAGACAGTATAAGTTATAAAGGGCTTCAGATTAAGTTGATAGGAAAATTAGGGATGATTACCATAATATGTCCTCTTATTTTTGGGATAGCTGACCATGTCCTCAAGTCTAGTGTAAGTACACAAACTGGAACAGCACGTAATCCATCCAAGCAGAGTGGGGAGAATGATGTAAATTTTAAATCTTGTTACCCCATTAACAATATCCTCTGCCTCCCTTTTTTAGACAATTCCTGCCCTTTCACTCCCATGGGGTGCACTGCTTGTTTTGGGTCCCACTGCCTCCCTATACAGAGCATCTCAATGGACCCTATCTCCTGATCTACTCTGCCTGTGTTTCTCTCTGTTAATATTTCAAGGCCATCTGTACTAGAGATTACAGCCAATCTTCTCTGCCTTATTTCTGCTATTCTGTTTTTCTGCCATTGGTTGTCTATTTTTCTGTTCCACTCCACTATCTGCCCTGTTCACTGAGGCCTCTCTGCCACTGTTCCTGAAATGCTCGTATTCTTGTTCTCTCTCCCTAGAATGTCCTTCAGTATTTTTTGTAGGGTTGGACTGGTGGT
>PVJX010051797.1:0-10176 GCA_004027295.1 Dolichotis patagonum | reverse complement strand
AAGGAAGAAAGAATTCACACCCAGAAAGAATCTGAAGTGTGAATTGAAACCCATAGTGAGAGTACAAAGAAAAACTTCAATGAAGATGAAGGCAATAGCTGGTGGCACCTCTCCCTGAAATGGAACTCACTGTGAGAAGAGCTGTTTGAACCTGGGGGTGCATGGTGACAGTGATGGCTAGTGACCATGGAGGCCTCTGAAAAGAGACACTGCAGTGGAGGTGAGCACTGGATGTGCAGGACTGCACTGGCTGGTGGTGACTGAAGAGGATTAGTTCTCCCACAGGGAGACAGTGATCAACCAGGAGCCATTTTGGAGATGAGATAGATAAGCTCACAGCCCAGAACTACTTCTGTCTTCCTGTAGCAGCTCCTATCTATGCTCAGACCCATAGAAATTGTTTGGACTGTGGCAGGCACAATGAGTCTGGTCTTAGGGCTGACCCACTGAGATTATCCTCTACTGCACATAAATGAATTGCTGGTCTGCTAGGATAGACTGGCACAATTCAGGATTTTGTCTCCACAGGTTGTCTACTAGTGAAACCAAAGGGAATTCTGTAAGGTGACTATTTCTTTTTCTTTTTTCTTTCCCTTTTCTCTTTCTCCTTCACTGTTTATATAAGAATGTGGAAGTGGTCCCTAACCTCTTTGTGTGTTTGGCTCTGTTCTCTTCTTCCTTTTATCTCATCCATCTCCCTATGGTGAATCATCTGATGGCTAGAGCATGAAAAATTGTTAGAGTCTAGGAGACAGACAATATACCCTCAGCAAAAAAGAGTGTCACTAAAGAGGGAAATATCCCTGTACTCTCAGTCAAAGGTACAAGATGAAACAAGACCTTGACCAATCCTTGAAGATAACACAATAGGTAAGTCAATAAGTAGAAGAAGAAATCAGCCCTTCAAAGGCCCTGGAAATAACTCTCTGAGAACACTTGGCTGACCTTTACAAAAATAGATTGATCTTGAGTAACACAGGTCTTATTTTAACATGATCTTAAATAACTAATAAAAGGTATAACCCAAACTATAGTATCTTTTTAAAATTTTATATAAAGAGAAAAAAAGCAACAAGACAAAACAGAAAAATGGTAGCAACAATGCATAATCCCAAATGGAAAAATATAAAAGAACCAAAAACAAACAAAAAAACAAAACAACAAAACAAAAACACTAAGAAATTGACACTTGAAACATTACATACTCTCATCATTGGAAATAGTTGTTCAAGTTATGAAATTAAAGCATAGAAAGTAGACATTCAGAAAACAAGAAGCAAGAGCATTTCCTGAGATCCATGCCAGGTTGTAGCTTAGGGTGCCGAGCCAACCAGTAACCAGCCTGCTGCCCTGGTAAGTGACGGTGGTCTGGCAAGCCGAGGCCACCCCAGGGTGGGGAAACAAGAAGCAAGAGCGTTTCCAAGGATCTGCGCCATGTTGGAACTTAGGATACCGAGCCAACCAGTAACCAGCCTGCCGCCCTGGTAAGTGACTGTGGTCTCGCAAGCCACAGCCAACCCAGGGCAGGGAAACAAAAAGCAAGAGCGTTTCCTGATATCTGCACCATGTTAGAACTTAGGGCACTGAGCCAACCAGCAACCAACCTGTTGCCTACCGGAGTGTGGACTTAGAATCAAACATACCACATCTCCCCCCCCATTAACAATTGGGATCCAGGGATCTGGGTATCTCTTAGGAGGTGATCATATTTGGTACAGCAAGTTGGGGGAGTTTCCTTCTGCTATCTCTGAAGGCAGATATATTTATCGCTGTTTTGCTTTGTCCTGAGTAATGGTGTTGCTCTATTCAATACTCTATGTTGATGTGTTCTATCATGTTGTGTATTTCTTTGATTTTGCTGTATCTAGTAGAAGAACAACTATTGTGAAGACAATGAGACATACAATGTTGCCTATTACTGTTGTCCTGGTGACCTGCTGTGATGTTCTCTGCCAATTTCACTATACTGTCTCAATTGGCTTTATTCCATCCTGGGTTTTTTTGTAACTGTTTGCAGCCTCACTGTGTGTTCACTTTGTAGGCCTTAATTCTGTAACATGAACAGCTATTGCTGGAAGGACAGTATGCGGTTTTTCACCTAGTGATTTATGGGGTTTTTTTGAGGTTCTGTATTGTTTCTCCCTTATTTTCTGTATTGCTTTTTTTCTCTTTAAATAAAATTTAAAAAAAGAAAGTAGACTTTCAAACAGTGAGACTGTTAACAATTCTGCTCAACATTCTAACAAAAACAGTAATATAGTCATTTATCTTGCACACTTAAACATACATGCAGTTATATCCTTTAGAGCACTTTCTTTTCCTCCCTTTTTTACAGTAGCAATTACACATTTTGGGTTTTACTACTCCTACACAAACTATAGTATCTTATGGAAATGTAAAAACAGAGAGCTAAGCCATGCATCTTGACACACTCCTGTACTCCCAGGACTCAGGAGGCTGAGGCAAGAGGATCTTTGCCAGTTTGAGACCAGCCTAGGCTACAAAGTGAGCCTAAGTCCCACCTGAACTGCATGGCAAGGCTCTGTCTCAAAAAGACACACACACAAAAGAGCATGACTAGATCTCAAAAAGGGATCCAAACATGACACTTGCTACTATAGGCAGTCTCTTGTCACACCTGTCACATTTTATCCTAGAGCAGCCATGAGAGGTCCAGATTTCCAGTTCTACTAGGTCTTCCAAAAATGTGTCCTTGAGGAGCCAACTACCAAACAAGTAGCCAGCCTGTGTGATAAGCCACACAAGCCATGCAGGGCCCAGAAAGAAAAAAGTTGGACAGTAACTTCCAGAATTAGTCCATCCAGGGACTGGAAGAAGCAAACCAACAAGCCAACTAGCCAGACTTTCTGGGAAGCCCACAAGCTATGTGGTGACCAGGAAGAGAAAAGTCAGATAGCACCTCCTGTGAGCCTCGCAGCATGGGCTGAGAACCAACCCCACACCATTTCCCTGTAAGCAAGTGGCTGGTTGGTTCCAAGGACAGCCTGTGTTGGTAGCAAATGAGTTACAAAAAGCAAGTGAATATTTATATTGTTTGTTTGACTTTGTACTCCTGGGGCCAGAGATCTTAGCATATGTAGGGGGGATAATATTATGCAATATAGCAATTGTTGCTATAATTGCTTCTCATTACCTTCTCATTTGTTTGTGAAATTCAATATTGTTCTCCCTATTTTGTTTTGTTCTGATTAGTTGTTTTGCTTTATTCAATATTCTGTTTTGAATGATTTTATTGTTTTGTTCTGGTTTGACTATGCTATATCTGATGGAAGACACAACTACTGTGCAGATAACAAGATATATTATGGTAACCATTGTGGTTTTTCTATTATCCTACTTCGAAGTTCTGTACAAACTTCACTGCCTTGTTTTGATTTGACTTATTCTGTTCTGTCTTGATGAGTTTTATTAACTTTAAAATGAAAAGAATTTTAAAAAGAATTTCTGGTGATCCTCATGCCTCAGGCTCCTGAATGCTAGGATGACAGCAGTATGCCAGGATGCTGGAATTATTTTATGATTTATAGTTGAGGTTCTATGACACATTTATTTAGTAGCTAGAAACACTACCATATCATTAAAACTTCTATACATGCATTATGTTTTATAATATTTACATAGTATTTAGCTATACATATATACCACCTAATTCATGTAGTTGTTAATTAATGGTTTATTTTTATGAAGAATTGTAGCCAAGAGTACATTCAGATTAAAAATTAACAAACTACATTACGGACCTAAAAAACTATAAGACTTATAGAAAAATAAAATGGGAAATAAATTTTCTTAAAATATGTGTCCTTAACTCTATGCTGGTAGAATACCATTATGATATTTTGATGTACATTCAATAATGTCTCTGACAAAGATTGGGTTTCTTGTAGAGGCTCCCTATAAAGTTAAAAAAAGACAATATAAAAACTCTAGCTACTGCCTATGATTATTTTTGTGACATACACTAAGTCTGTTTTCTCTACTTCATGTTGTATGTATTTATGTTATCTAAAGTCACTCTTACAAAAGTGTTCATGCCTACAAAGTAGAAGTCAGAGTCCAAATTTTGAGGCCTATTTTGATAGCTCAGCTGATCCAGTGTACACCAAAACATGGAATACATTTAGTTAGTCTAGTTCCTGGAAACTATTATAGTTAAATATGAAATAATACTATTACAGGCAGCTGAGCCAGTTAGAAATATTATAGGCAGTCAGACAGGGTTAGGCCCTCAAGGAAGCTGGCACAGAGGACCAGATGTCTGATGACCTTGGAGTAGACACCTCTCATTGTGGGTCAGATCTCAAAACAGAGGAAACACACCCCTTGCTGTGTGCCAGATCTCAAGACAAAGGATCAAACAAATGCATCTACATCCTGGGGACTGATATTCTAATTAGGTCCCTCTCACCCTGGAGCCACTATCCCATCCTTCCTTCTAAGGGAAAGGTCACAGCCCCAAGAATGCCCAATTCCTACATGACTTGCTATCCCATTTGTCCCTAATGTAATCAATTTTACAATTAAACTATTGATTTTATTGGCTAACTATAGTTATGTCCCATCTCATGCCCATCTGCCTTGTGAGTTCCCAGTCTTCACCCACATTGAACCCATGGTCTTACCCTATAAAAATCCTTGGAAAAGACAGAGTCTGGAGCAACCCGCTCGGGACCCCCTTCTGTCTCTCTTCAGACAGAAGCTTTCTCTCAATAAATATATTCTACTCTTCACCTTTGTTGTTCCTAAAATTCTTTCTTCAATTTTAGAGAACATGAACTCACAGACATAGCAGGTTGGGAGTTTCATTCACCTATATAAATACTAGATTTATTATTGACAGAACTAGGGAAAATTCTACATGCTCTTAAAATGTACCTGTTCATTTACTAATCACTAAGGACAAATAAAGATTAATGTTAATTATAAAAGACTTATCCCAATACTGCCCAATAAAATTGAATTTATGCATTTTGGGGGAAACAATTCACCATTGTTCTACTTTTAATATTTTACACCCTAGTTCTTTAACATTCTTATAAAATTTATATCTCCAGAATTCTCCAGCTCAATCTGATCCTCACAAGTGCTATTTTCAAAGCAACCTGTTACATATATCTCCCTGACAACTCTAACTTTCACCTCACATACCTCATGTTGTAGCCTAATCTTAACCAAAGAGCCACCATTCTGTTCTGTATGCATCACCCCCCCTTTCCCAAAAGGGACCCAAATTAGGTTTCTTACTTAAGTTTCATTTTACTGGACATCAGCCTTACAACACCCTCTATCTATCTAGGTTAAGTTTCAATTTCCCGAAAGGCCATAAACTTAAGTTTCAGTTTCTGGTAACCTCCTTCCCTACCCGGTGGTCTATCACAAAATGTGCTAAATTGTGCTGTTCTGTAAAATGTTTAACCTAGAAAAGAAGATTCCAAAAGTTCTGTATGTCCTACCTTCTATCTGACTGAGTCAAGAGTGACAACATTCTTGTGGTTTTAGCTTTAAAAGCCACTTCCCTTAGCTGTAAGGCACGCAGTCTTTGGGTTGATCCTGAGGAGACTGTGTCACTAGGCCTAGAAATAAAAGCCTTTGCTCCCCAAATCTGATTTCTTGCTTCCTTGGATTTTATTCCGGGGTCCAAGCTATCACACCTCATTGCCTACATTCACAAATGGTGTTAATGTCCATCTCTCCCTAAGCTTCAGTGACTTGCAGATTGTCTCAATTTCCCAAGAATGAAGTAAGGATCAAAAAGGATGCCTCTTTAAACAACAGAACAAGATCTTCACTTGCCTCCTTTGCATCAGTCAGGAGAAAGTCTTCAATTCCTGGCTGGAAAGGCCCAAAGATCAACTCTAAGCCTAAAACAGCCAGAAGAAGAGGGACTTTCACCCCTCACATCCCTTAAAAGTGAGCATTGGTGTTCAGTCGTAGAATTGTTGCCTCCCACACATCCCTTAAAAATAAAAGATCAAAGTCTCAAGGAGAAAATAAAGTGGTATAAAAAAAACTGGTAAATAGAGAAAAGAATAACCAAAACTTTAAAATAGTAGTTAAAGAAAAATCACAGTCTAAGGACACAAAAATGACTAAAAGTTTCAATGTCTGTTCCATTATGCAAACATTTTGCCCTAGGATTTTGCCCTAGAATAAGCTGGGATGGGAGGCGGGACCAAACAGCTTTACCTTGAAGTCACCTCTTCCTTCCCCTGTGACAGCTTCCTTTTTCCTTTCCGGTAACACAAAATGGGATCCCAATCAGTAACATCAATTCCCGCCCTAAGTGGCATCCAGGGTCAAAGGTTATATATGTACCCTATGCCACATGTTCCAGTCAGAGAATGCCAGGCTGTCTACAGTCATGAACTTCTCTCCAAGTCCTTGGAATAAAGGCCATATTTATTTTATATCTTCTTTCTTATTGTGCCAAAAACCTAACATCATGGTGCTGTGTGACTCTTATGGCAGAGAATATTAGCTCAAGTTGGCTAACCCTGCCTTGAGCCATCATGTTTACCTCCAGGGCTGTTTACTTGCCACAGCTAATTCACATGCAACACCAGCCCTCTCACTCATCAGAGGCGTGCTACTGCATGGGGTTTTCTGTTTCTGTTCCTAAAATCTGCAAGCTGGTGGTCAGAAAACCTATCCTTACTGTCCTGTGCACATAGATGGCAGTTGTCACCATCATTAGACCATACAGCCTGAGGCAGAACTGTTCTTTTTTTTCCCTGGGCCCCCACCCCAAACTCTTCGGGTGACAGCCCAGAGAATAGGTGTTGGGACTTTCCATGTCACACTTTCAAATTAGGTGACAACCTCTTTTGATAGATGTGATCCAAAACAGCTTCCAAGTTCCTTGGGGCAATAAAGCTCTTATGTCCCAAGGCAAAGTTGTTTTTTTCAGCTCACTTACAATTTGGTCACATGGACCATTTCCACTCCCCCAAAAAACACACCTCTGGGATGCCTGGTTCATAACCTTGGTGCTCTTGGCCTCAAAAGGCTATAAAAAGGCTCAAAAGGCTATAAAAACCAAAAAGCTTATCTTTTATGTATGCATTTCTCACAATGGCAGCAAGTTGGCAGAAACCCATCATTTTTAGGCCTTTTTTACTCTGAGGATGTGTCTTTCTCTGATTGTGTCTTATAATTCTCTCCTGTATCTCCCAGACCAAATCCCATAGCTTTCTCAGCCAGAGGTTCCCATTCCCACTGCGCAGTCCTCTCACATATCCCTTGGAGGACTGCTGCCCTCTTGCTGCCCTCTGCCACATGTCAGTGTGTAGCCATCTTGCGACGGGTCTCAGGGTCAATGGGCGCCACCTTGTGGCCCCTCGTGTTATGTTACCCACAGCAGCTAAGCTGCCTATGAGCTCAACTGCTGTGCGTAACATGGTAACCAGACAACAGCCTGTGTTTCCTTGTTGCATGGTGACAAGCGACAGCCTATGTTTCTTTGTCGCATGGTGACAAGCGACCACTTTTAGCCAAACATTAGGTAATTGTCGACACATGCCTGCCACACAGTTGGCTACTCATTGGCTGTCTACCCCACAGCCCTCTCAGCTTTAGTCTCTACTCCCAGGTCAGGAATAGGCTGGCCCCAAGGGATTAGTTAATATACATGTCCCTTTCTCCCTCTCTGACCTAATTCAGATTAGTCATAAATTAAGTTGCTTCTCTGTTGATTCAGAAAATTATATTAAGAAATTTAAATTTGTAACTAATTGTTATGATTTACATTTCAAGAATATTTATGTCATTCTGAACAGCACCCTCAGCTCACAAGAGCAAGCTCAACTGTGGCAAGCAGCTCAAAAAAAAAAGCCAATCACAGACAAAAAGGTTCACACTAGACTATTATAGCTCAAACTGGCCAAATATATTTGAGTGCACTCTAAATTTGTAATATAATTGTCAGTCAATATATCTGTTGTCTGTTTGTCCAGTCTGTTTATACTATACAGATCATCTGTCCACATTTGTCCATTTGCCTGCTCTGTAAACAGGTGTTCCTTTTACTTGAGCTCAACAAATTTTTTCCTTCTCTTTTACACTTTCAGATCATTTAATCAAGGTTTATTTGGGTTATACATTTAAAAGCATGCTTCTACTTTGGTTACCAGCTGATTAAAATGTTAAAAGTGCTTAAACAAAAACCCTTGGGGTGAGGAGACATTGGACAGGACTTCAATTAAGAAATAAAAACGTGGCCACCTGGTAATTTTAACCAGCTCTTATTTATTAATTGGAGGCCCCAATAATCTCCATAACCTTACAAGAAATACCCCAAGTAAAGTTCATATGGCTGAGACAATTCATTGTTGCTGATCTGATGGTATATTCATGACCTCAAATGGAGAATTGAGGTTGTTTAATGATGACAAGTGTTTTCTTTCAGATCCAGACATCTGCCATTTCCTGGTTTGCCAGCCAGGAGATTCAGGTCACATCAACACAAGGTCACCAGTCAAATAATATATGTTATACTTAGAGATGCTTAAATAGTGAGAAGTCTGCACAATGTCATAAATTTCTTTAGTCCTCAAATGTTAAAGACACCCATGGCAAATACAAAACAATAGTTCCATTTCATGTTCTATGTTAAACTTAATGCCTCTACTGCACTGTACTGTTATCAATCTTGTAGATGTTCAACAACTAAAATTAAGAGATAATTATAAATTCTTTTTTGTTTCTTTTTGCTTGGATCAACCAGATATTTTCCAGAAAAAGGTTATATGAGGCATATTGGGGCCATAATTAACTATACTCAACAAGTCTTAAAATGACACTACAACTGATCTCTCTCTCCCAAATAAAAAGATAAAATTAAAAAGCAGACCATCCTCCAAAAATCAGATGGCATTAGACACTCTAACAGCACAGGAGATACTTGTACAATTATGAAGCATAAATGTGTGTATGACAAGTAAATGACATGTCAATTTCTAAAATTCCCTGGACCTTATATTTATCCTAATTATGGGAAGCCATTACTAAAATTATACTCATAAATACCCTGTTGATTCTATTATTTGACTCCTGTATACTTAATTGATTGTTTGCCTTTGTCTCCTTTAGACTTAAAGCTTTACATCTACCCAAGATAAAAACCAGATGTGTTGTGACAGTGGAGACAGTTACCATCCTCTGTGAGCCAGATCCCAAGACAAAAGGCTAAACTTGGCCCTCAAACACCACAGGTAGAACTTCTTAAAGGGGCGTTTCATGTTTTCAACAAGAGATAAAAATCAAAAGAAAAATAACAATCTGACCTTTTAGCAGTGACACTTGGAGCTCTGAGACAGGTAAACTGAGACAAGGCAGAGCTGCCCGAGCCCCTCCCAGACCATGCTTCAAGTGCAACAAAGAAGGACACTGGAAAAGATGGCAGACTGGTAGGCAGCAGGATATGGAGCCTCTCTGAGAGAGACAGCTCAGACGCCAGAATAGGACATCCTGGAGAGGTCCGGACAGAGGGAGATGGATTCTCTCAACCCAGGAAGAAAGTGAAAGGAAACGAGCTGCTCAAATATGAAGTCCTTGGGCTACCTTTAGAGAAGCTAAGATCAGCAAGCATGGCACTTTCACAGAGCCACCTGAATTCATGCCCAAGACCAGCCAGAGCACAGAACTAGCACCAATGCGACTGGCTCGAGTCGCCCCACATGCGACTCACCCAGAGGCACCATGGGCTCATGCAGCAGCCACACTGAAGTCAGTGGTTGGGAGGCCAGTGGAGAATGGAGCCAGAGAGGGACCAGCATTAAACCACTGTGAGTACTGGGAATAAGACCCTCCCATGGGAAAGGGGCAACCACCTGGATGACACATTGGAGTCAGGCAGGATGGCCCAATCAGGGAGCAGTAGTGACTTCAGTTGTTACTCCACTCCCAGAGCAGATTGGTGGGATCTGCTTGACCTGGGGCCACCCCTGGCCGGGACCCAGTAAGTCATCCCAAACCAGTTCCCTACACACAACACACACTGATGCAGTGAAGGCCCACAAAGGTTGGCTGGCCCAGAGGGGAGGGGCCAACATACACTGCCCCTGCTTGTACCTCAGTGACCAACAGCAAACTGGAGAGGGCAGAAACCCCTAGCCTGTGTGATCCAGAAGAACCATAACCAACAAGGAAAGGGGCTGG
>PVJX010051796.1:0-10175 GCA_004027295.1 Dolichotis patagonum | reverse complement strand
CCATTGCTGGGAGTTAAGTGAGCTAGTGATCATTTATGCTTTTTTGACTTCAAAGCACAAATCCACTATGGAATGCGCAGGTGGCATGGAGTGCCTGATAAATGCCTTGAGGTCATTGGGTGCAGACAATGAACTGGTATTCCAGCCCCAAGCACACAGGGCACTAAGAATCCAGCTTGTTCAGCAAAGCAGCATGACATAAATATGTAAACAACCCCTGAAGAATTTAGAGAGCTATCAAAGAGCCTGACTAGGTGTCTGCTTTTTTTTTTTACTAAATCCTTTTAAATGAGAATTCTGCTAATAGCCCTATAACAAATCTGATAGGTCAATTCATCGTAATACATTCTAAATTTGTAAAACATTATTTTAATTCAGTTCAGTTAATAATATTTTTGATTCACTCTGATGTTTAAGATATTTGTCAATATCTCTGTGTATCTGATATTGTTTCTCCTGTTTTTAATCAATTGTTTGTAGTCTAATGAGTCAGTGACATTCCTACCTGTGGAGTCAAGCACAAGTGTGATTCAGGAGTGCCAAAATAGAACAGAGTGCCTGAGTAACACTCTGAGGGAATATTGTGCTGGAGATGAACAGGTGTTCCAGTTCCAGTAACAGAAGGGATTAAAATTGAGCTAGTTCAGCAAAGGGGTATGATACTAAACTGCAAACAACACCTGAAGAATTTAGAGAGCTCTCAATGACCCCAACAAGGTCTGTGCTTGTTTCTTAAATCATGTTACATGAGATCTGTGCTAATTGACTGATAACAAATCTGAGAAGTCCATTTGTAGCTAGAAATTCTATATTTCTAAAACATTATTTTAATTCAATATGGCTAAAAGTGTATTTGGATATATTATGATGTGTAAGATATATGTCAGTCTATCTGGATATCTTGTGTCTGTTGGTCCTGTCAGTTTGCAAGTCATTGTTGGGAGTCAAAAAATCAAGTGATCCTTGAAACCTGTGGAATCAATCACAAATGTGACCTACATGATTGTCCAAGTGGCATGGAGAGACTGGGAAATATGCTGAGGTCGTGTGGTGTTTGAGATGAACAGAAGTTCCTGACCCAAGAACACAGAGACTAAGAAACAAGCTTGTTTAGGAAACGGCCATGTTACAATTACATAAACAATTCCTGGGGAACTTAAAAGGTTCTCACAGAACCCAACAAGCTGTGTGCTTTTTTCTTAAATGCTTTTATTCAAGATCAGGCTTTCTGTTTTTATTTAAAAAAGAGAAAAGTCAGAAAAGAACAAAAAGCAAGAGGCATAAACAACAACAGACTCAGAACAATGTCAATATATGTTTTCACAACAGAGTGAAAGAAATGTAAACATGGTTGTTATATTGCATATTTTTCTTCTTTTCTTTTTTCAAAGAAATAAAATTAAAGTGAATAGAAAAGCAGAAAGAGGTAGAGCAATACCGAATTCAAGACATTCAAAGGAAAAAAAATTCTCATTGTAGAATCACTACATGATATATTACTCATTGTCATCTCAAAAAGTAGTTGCCAAAGTTACAAAATCAAAGCATAAATAGTGGCTAGACACTCAAACTTTGACAGTGCAAATCCTTCTGTTCAACAGAAATTCAATAATATGGTCAACTCTCTTACACACTATACATTTCATTATACTCTTTAGAGCATGTTCCTTTCACTTTCACAGTATCTATCATACTCTTTGGATCCCAGTATTTGGGTGGTTTTTGTTATTTTTTACAATAGAGAGATAATGTGATACTTATGATACTCATTAATAATGTGGTATTATGATACTCATGTGAGTCCTGTTTATTTCACTAATGAGGATATTTTCAAGTTGGCTCCATTTACCTATAAAGGCCACAAGATCATCATTTTTATGGCTGAGTAGTATTCCATTGTAAAAAAATACCACATTTTTTTCATCCACTCTGCAGTTGATGGGCATTTTGGTTGTTTCTAAGATTTAGCTATCACAAATTGTGTTGCTATGAACATAGGTGCACATATATCTCTGTGACCTGACATTTTCAATATTTCTGGGAAAACACCTAGGAGGGGAATGGCTGGATTGAATGTAATTTCCAATCCTAGTTTTTTGAGGACTCTCCATAGTGATTTCCACAGACTGGTTGTAACAGTCTGCACTCTCACCAATAGTGGAGCAGTGTTCTCCCCCCCAACCCCGCATCCTCCCCAATATTTGTTATCAGTTGTTTTCTTGATGGCAGCCATTCTTTCTGGGGTGAGATGAAATCTCAATGCTGTTTTAATTTGCATTTCTCGAATGACCAGTGATGGTGAGCCTTTCTTCATGTATGTATTAGCCACTTGTATATCTTCATCTGAGAACTCTGTGTTCATCTCCAATTCCCATTTTTGGAGAGGGTCTTTGAATATGGGGAGGCTTGATGTTTTTCAGTTCTTTTTATGTTTTGGGTATCAGTCCTTTGTCTGAGGGATTGTTGGCTAAGAGTCTTTTCCATTCTGTGGGTTTTCTTTTCATCTTGTTGGTGATTTCTTTTGAAGTGCAAAAACTTTTTAGTAATATGAGATCCCATTTTCAGTAACATGAGATCCCATTTTTAGTAATATGAGTCTTTGAAGTATTTACCATGCAGTTTGCATTTTATTCATCAACTGTCTCCCTACCCCTAAGTCTCCAATGTTTTTACCTACTTTGACTTCCAGTAGATTTAGTGTTTCTGTTTTAATATTTAGATGCTTGATCCATTTTGGCTTGAGTTTAGTGTTCAAGATCAGTTTTAATTGACCTATCACAACTCCTCAGGTCAATTTATAGTTATAAATCATAAATTTGTAAAAGTTTATTTTAATTCAATTTGGCCAAAATAATATTTGAGTACACTCTGATCTGTAAGATGTTTGTTATTTTTGTCTGTGTATCTTGTTCTGTTTGTCTTTTCTGTTTGGTAACAACTGTTGGGAGTCAAATAAGCTATTGATTTTTCACACCTATGCAGCCAAAAGCGCAAATTCCCTACAGGAGTGTCTAGGTAGTGTAGAGTGCCTGAGAAACACCATAAAGGCATGGGGAATTAGAGATGAACATTTTTTCCAACCCAAAAAACACAGAGGACTAAGAACTGAGTTAGTTCATAAAAAGGCAGTTGTAGAAGTACACAAAAATACCTGGGGAACTTAGAGTGTTCTCACAAATCCCTACATGCGGTGTGCTTTTTTCCTAAAACTTTTTAGTCATGATCTCTTCTAATTGACCTATACAAATTCTATCACATCAATCTCTAGTTAGAAATTCTAAATCTGTGAAACTTCATTTTAATTCAATTTGGCTAAAAGTATATTTGAGTACATTCTGGTGTGTAAGAGGATTGCCATTCTGTTTGTGTATCTTGTGTCTGTTTGTCCCCTCTGTTTGTAAGCAATTGTTGGGAACTAAATGAGGTAGCTATCATTCTCACCTGCAGAGTACAGGGAACAAGTTCTCTGCAAAAGTGTCAAAGTGGAACTGAGTGCCTGAGAAATGTTCTGAGATCATAGGGTGCTGAACATGAACAAGTGTTTTTTTTTTTTTGAACATGAACAAGTGTTACAGCACCCAAAACTCAGAGGCTTAAGAATTGAGCTACTTTAGAAAAGGGACATTATATTGTTGCAGGCAGCTGAGTTAGTCATGAGTATTATAGGCAGTGAGACAGGGCTAGGTCCTCAATGGAACCAGTGCAGATGCCTGGCAACTGCCAGGGAAGCAGAGACCTCCTGCTGTGGGCCAGCCCTCAAGACAAAGGATCTAACAAATGCTTCTACATCCTGGGGACTGATATTCTAATTAGTTCCCTCTCACTTTGGAGCCAGTAGCCCATCCTTCTAGGGGAAAGGTCACAGCTCCAAGAATGCCTGCTTGATACATGACTTGCTTTCCCATTTGTCCCTAATGTAATCAATTTTACCTGAACTATTAATCTTATTGGTTAACTATAATTATGTCCCACCTTATGCCCATCTGCTTTGTGAGTTCCCAGTCTTCCCCTACTTTGAACCCATGGTTTCACTCCATAAAAGTCCCTGGAAAAGACAGAACTCTTGGCAACCTGCTTGGGTCCCCTTCTGTCTCTCTCTTGGACAGAAGCTTTCTTTCTCCCAATAAATATATTCTACTTTTCAACTCTGTTGTTCTTAAAATTCATTCTTCAATTTTAGAGAACACGAGCTTGTACCAGACATAGTAGGTCAGGAGATTCATTCTCCTGTATTAATACAAGTAAAGAAATAATCCCTAAAGAATTTAGACAATTCTCACAGACACCAACATGCTGAAGGCTTGTTTTCTAAATGCTTTTCTACATAATCTCTGCTGACTGACCTAAAAGATTTTTGATGAGTCAACTTATAGATATAAGTTCTAAATTATAACTTATCTTAATTTGATTTGGAGGAAAATATATTTGAGTACACTATGATGTGTAAGATGATTGTCATTCTGTCTGTGTATCTGGGGTGTGTTTGCCCTCTCTGATTTTCAGCATTTTGGGGGAGTCGAATGAGATAGTAATCATTCACAGGTATGTAGAACAAAACACAAATGCCCTACAGGAGTGCCTCAGGGCACTGAGTGTTTGAGAAATGCATTGAGGGTATTGAGTGCTGCATATTATCAGGTGTTCAGCCCAAAGAACACAGGACACTAAGAATCAAGCTAGTACAGCAATAAGGCATGAAATAAGTATATAAACAATCCCTGGGGAACTTAGTTCTCACTGACTCAGACACACTGTACTTGTTTCCCATAAACTTTTATAGGAGATCTCAGATGATTAACTTGTAAAAACTCTGATAAGCCAACTGATAGTTATAAATTCTGAATTTGTAAAATTTTGTTTTAATTCACTTTTGCTGAATGTATATTTGATTACACTCTGATGTGTTAGATGATTATTAGTCTGTCTGTGTATCTGGTGTTTGTTTATTCTGTCTGCCTGTAAAAAAATGTTGGGACTCAAATGATCTAGTAATCATGCCCTCCTGAAAAGTCAAAAGCACAGTGTACAGGAGTGCCAATGTGGTAGTAATTAGTGACATGCCCTGGACCATGGATGCTGGAGAAAAACAGGTGTTGCAGCCCTAAATACACAATGGATTAAGAATTGAGCTAGTTCAGCAAAAGGGCATGATTAAGTATATAAACAACCACTATGAAACTTAGAGAGTTTTCACATACCTCAATAATCTGTGCGTATTTCCAAAAAGATTTTCTATGATGTTTCTGCTAAGTAACTTATAAGAAACTTGATAACTCAATTTATAGTTATAAATTCTAAATATTTAAAAATTTTATTTTAATTAAATTTGGCTGTAAATATATTTGAGTACACTGATGTGTAAGAAGTTTGTCAGCCTGTATTTAGTCTGGTCTCTATATGTTGAGTCTGTATTTAAGAAATTCTTGTGTGTGAAAGGATGTAGGGAGTTTTCACACCTGTGCAATCTATTCTGAAATGCCCTACATGCATGCCCAAGTGGCTTTGAGTACCTGAGAAATGCCCAGACAGCAAGGGATGTAGGAGATGGACAACTGTCCCCATACCAAGAACACAGGAAACTAAGTGTCTATGTAGTTGAGCAAATGGGTGTTATACAAGTATATAAACAACCCCTGGGAGAATAGATACATCTCACAGACTCCTAAAAATTGTATGCTTGTTTCCTAAATCCATTTATATGAGATCTCTTCTAACTGACCTATAACAAATATGGTGAGTCAATTTATAGTTATAAATTCTAAAATTCTAAAAAAATCTGTTTTAATATAAATTCACTGAAAATTTATTTGAGTACCCTCTCATATGTTAGATATTTGTTAGTCTGCATATCTGGTGTCTATTCTGTCTGTCTGAAAATAATTGTTGATAGTCAAATGGGGTAGTAATTGTTCACACTTCTGTAGTCAAAAGGAAAATTGCGGTACAGGGGTGCCTAGGTGTTATGAATTGCTGTTAAATGCCCTGAGGTCCCAGATGAACAATGTTCCCATGCCAGGAACACAGGGTACTAAGAATCAACTAGTTAAACAAAATGGAACAATATAAATATATATCAAAATGGCATAATATATATATATATATATATATATATATATATATATATATATATATATATAAAACCCTTTGGCAACTTAGAGAGTTTCCTCACATTGCGACAAGGTATGTGCTTGTTTTCTAAATCCTTTTATAATAGATCTGTGCTAACTGACCTATAACAGATCTGATGAGTCCATTTCTACTTATAAATTCTAAATTTCTAAAACATTGTTTTAATTCATTTTGGCTCAAAATGCATTTGAGTCCACTTTGATATATGAGATGCTTGCCAGTCTCTGTGTATGTGGTGTCTCTTTGTTAAGTCTGTTTGCAAAAAATTGTTGTTAGTCAGCTGAGCTAGTAATCATTCACACTTGTGGAGTCAAAAGAAAAAATTCTGTACAGGATTGCCCAAGTTGCAGGAACTCCTGAGTAATGCCCTGAGGGCATGAGGTGCTGGAAAACAACAGGTGTTCCAGCCCCAAGAACACAGGGAACTAAGAATCGAGCTAGTTGAGCAAAGGGGAATCACATAAGTATGTAAATGATCCCTAGGTAACTTAGAAATTTCTCACAGTCCCTGACAAGCTCTGTGCTTATTGCATAACTTTTTAAGAGACCATTTTTGTGAGACCGGCATCTCGGCCTGACTGTTTGGGACCCGTAGGCCCACACTTCTCCCACAGGGAACCTCGCGGAGACCAGCCTGGGACAAAGTATGGCGGCCCGGCCTGAGGTTCTGTGGGCTCCAGTCCACCATGCCCAGCATCCCCCTTACAAATTAGGGAGCCAAGACCCCAGAGAGGGGAGTTAGGACCCTGCAAGGTGAGTCCTGCTGCCCCAAGGCAGGCTCCTGGAGAGCTGAAGACCTGTGCTCCAGACAATTGAGCTTGGGCTAGTTACCGGGTACACTGGGCCAAATCCCGGAAACTTCACAGCCTTACTGCAACATGCCCAGTGGCCTTCTCTCAGTTTTGGAGGTGGAGGCCGATCTGGTGGCCTGACGGCCTGGTTTGGGCTGGCCTTGGAAGAGCTTAAAACCAGCACTCCTGGTGGGTGAGATCATACTCACCCTGTAGGACACGGGAATGTGGCCTGAGGTTCTGTGGGCCCCAGTTTATGATGCCAAACTTCCACCTTTCAATTTAGGGAGCCAAGAGGCTGTGGGGGAGCCACCACAGATCCAGGAACTGGGGATGCAAGACATAATTACCCACACATCCAGAGGAAGCATTGGAACACTGCTCAAAGCAAGGAAATATAGAAAAATGACAAAAGGAAAGACCAAAAGGAAGGCTCAAACATCCAGCCCACCCCAGGAAAGCTTAGAAGTCATGTACATAGAAGATAAAATAAGCCATACACCTGAAATGTCTGAAATGAATCAAATGAAATAAAGATGCAATTAGGGAAAGCTATGGATAAATTCAAAAAAGAAATACTTGCCCAGGAAAAAGAAGAATTGAAAAAAAATAGTGAAAGAAATAGTGAATGCATCTAGTGAAGACAGAGCTAAAAAATTAGAGGAACAAAGCAAACAAATAGAATCCCTGAATGAACATTATAAGAAACAAACAGAATACATAATGCAGATTCAAAGAGATATACAGGAAATCAAAAATGCTATTGAAAGCTGCCAAAAAAGCCTCAGCAAAAGTGTAGATAGAATTCCAGAGCTCAAAGATAAGATTGCAGCCAATGAACAGGAAAGACAAGATCTTTTAAAAATAACAAAGAATCAAAATTCAACACCTGCAAGATGATGCAAAGAAAAATAACATAAGATTCATAGGGATAAATGAAAAAGAAGGGGACAGCACAAATGATATCAAGAGGATATTTATAGAAGTAAAAGCTAAAAACTTCCCAAACATGAGAAGAGAAACTGACATTTGTATAAGTGAAGCATATAGCACTCCAAACAGCTATAACCAAAATAAAACTACACCCAGACACATAATAATCACCATCCCAGAAATCCACCATAAGAACAGAATACTAAAAACTGTTAGAGAGAAAAGAGAGATCACCTATAAAGGAAAACCTATCAGAATCATGGCAGACTTCTCAACACAAACAATGAAATAAAGAAGAGCACGGAGTGAAGTATTTCAGATCCTAAAGGAAAACTGCTTCCAACCCAGAATGACATACCCAGCAAAACTGTCCTTCAAAATGGGTGAAGAAATAAGATGCTTCCATGACAAAGAACAGCTGAAGAACTTCATGAACACCAAACCAACCCTACAAAGAATACTGAAAGACATTCTAGATATACATGGGATAAAACCACTAAGCAAGGAAGACAATTAAACAGAATGGAAAGCTAAAGACACAACAGCAGAAAGATAACATGTCAGCAATAAACCAATATATAACTGTTATAACCATTAATGTAAATGGCCTCAACTAACCAGTCAAACGAAACAGACTGGCAGAGTGGATCAAGAAACAACATCCAACCATATGCTGTGTACAAGAAACCCATATAACACAAAAGAACACCTCTAGACTGAAAGTCAAAGGATGGAAAACAATACTTCATGCAACAGGAAACCAAAAAAAGCAGGAGTAGCCATCCTGTTTTCAGACAGTGTGAATTTCAAACCAAGAATGATCCAAAGAGATAAAGAAGGTACTAGTTATGGGAAAACTTCAAGAGGAAGAGATAACAATTAAATAAGCAATGATACAATTATAACAGGAGATTTTAACACACCATTGATACAAAGGGACAGATCAACTAGACAGACAATGAGCAAAGATATAACAGAACTGAATCACACCACTGAACAAATGGACTTGATAGATGTATACAGAGTGTTCCATCCAACAACATCAGAATACACCTTCTTCTCAGCAGTACATGGGACATTCTCTAAAATAGACCATATACTAGCCCACAGAACATATTTAAGTAAATGCAAAACAACTGAAATTATCCCATGCATGTTTTCAGATCATAGTGCCATGAAACTAGAAATTAGTGATAAAAGAAATTGCAAAAAACCTACAAACATATGGAAACTGAATAATACACTCTTGAGCAATCAGTGGGTCACAGAGGAAATTAAAGAAGAAATTAAACAATATCTACAAGTCAATGAAAATACAGACACAACTTACTGGATTTTGTGGGATGCAATGAAAGCAGTCCAAAGAGGAAAATTTATTGCATTGAGTTCCCACATCAGGAAGACAGAACGAACACAAATAAACAACCTGATGCTATAACTCAAACATCTAGAAAAAGAAGAGCAAGCCAAGCCAAAAGCCAAAAGTAGGTAGGAAATTATAAAGATCAGAGCAGAAATTAATGCAATAGAGACTAAGAGAACAGCACAAAGGATCAATGAATCAAAGAGTTGGTTCGTTGAAAGAATAAATAAAATTGATAAGCCCCTGGCCAACCTTATTTAAAAAAGGAAAGAAAAAACTCAAATTCATGCAATAAGGAATGAAAAAGGTGGAATTACTACAGACTCAGTGGAAATACAGAAGATCCTCAACACCTATTTTGAAAACCTCTACTCTCATAAGTTCGATAACACTGAAGAAATAGACAGATTCCTAGATACATCTGAAGTACCAAAGCTGTACCAGGAAGATGTAAAACTGCTGAATAACCCAATTACCATTACAGAAATTGAGAATGTAATTAAGTCCTTGCCTACAAAAAAGAGCCCAGGCCCAGATGGATTCCCTGCAGAATTCTACAAGAAATACAAAGAACACTTAATTCCAACACTCCTCATACTTTTCAATGAACTTGAAATGGAAGCAATTCTTCCTAAGTCATTCCTGGAAGCAAATATTACTCTAGTACCAAAACCTGAGAAAGATCCAACTAAAAAAGAGAACTATAGGCCAATCTCCCTAATGAATATAGATGCAAAAATTCTCAATAAAATATTGGCAAACAGGATGCAGGATGCATCAAGAAGATTATACACCATGACCAAGTGGGATTCATCCCAGCAATGCAGGGGTAGTTCAACATACGCAAAACATTAAATGTAATCCACCATATCAATAGAGCCAAAAGGAAGAACCACATGATCATCTCTATGATGCAGAAAAAGCTTTTGATAAAGTCTAACACTCATTCATGATAAGAA
>PVJX010051795.1:0-10177 GCA_004027295.1 Dolichotis patagonum | reverse complement strand
ACTGTGGTAGAATGGGAAGAGGTTTTTCTTGGACACAAAAGCTTTCAATGTGTGTTTGAGCTTTTTCATTGTACAGAGTGAAATCAAGAATTTTACCCGGAGCTGTATCTCCCCAAGTTGTTTCTTCTCCTTTTCCTTCTTTTTTTTGTTTGTTTGTTTTGTTTAACTTTTTGAGTCCAGATCTTATTAAGTTGCCAAGGATTGTGAGATGTTTTAATAGTTTACACCTCCTGTCCTGTTGGGAGCACAGTCATGTGTCACTTTGCTAGTTTAAGATTGGTGTTCTTAAATCACCATGATTTAGCTTAGATGTCAGTGCTCGGGTAAACATCAGTAGGCCTGGTAGTGTGCACCTTTAATGCCAGCTGCTTGGGAAACGTACACAAGAGTATAAACTCAGCAAGCTGAATAAGTGACCAAGGCCATTTTTCAAAATGAAATGTTTTGGGGGTGTGTCTCAGCTCTAAAGTAACTCGTTTAATGTGTGAGAAACCCTGAGGGAAATCTCCAGTAACGCAGGGCAAATGAAAAATATTTAGTGCCAGTCTTACTTTTAATTTTGCTGTATACTCATTGTTCACACTACTGGTACATAGTGTAGGACGCCCTCATGCTGGTGGAGAGCAGTAATGAGTCCCTGCTCAATCAGAAACAGAAGTGTACTCTGAAATAACAGGCATGAGATATTTAGTGTTTTAATGTCAATATTGCTTTCTGTTACATAAAATTCCCCAAATGATCATCAAGACAGGTTTAAAAGATCAAAGCTTAACAATGATGTTTGCTTATATTCTGTACCTTTTCAGTACATTTTATTTTTAATTACCTTTAGGTTGATGAAAATATTTTCCCTTTCCAAGTCAAGTAGTATCTATAAGGGCATTCTTCAAACTCTTCATGAGCATGAAACTCATCGGGCTGTTTCTTGTTTTGAATGTTCATAATCATTTATCCTGAGCAACCAAACTAGGAAAACAGTATAATTGGAAAGGGGGAAATATGTTTTCCTTTTGCTTTGCTTTGCTTTCTTCCTTTTCTTTCTTTTTTTTTTTTTTCTTTTTATAAAGAGCTGCCCCACTTTGGGGGTCACATTCTTTGTATTACATCACCAGGAAAACAGGAATTTTCAATGAAAGTTATAGGGCTGAGTAGTTCAAACATAAGACACAAAGCACGTGCAAGGTTGAAGGGAAAACATTCCCATTTTAACTTTAATTTATTCTGATTATGAGTGTTCTTCTTACTGTTTTAAACTTTATTATCATCTGCCTTCCAACACTGGAATTATTTCTCCTGCAAGCAGCTTAAGTTTGAAGCCTGTATTTATAGTCTATTGTCCTACACTTAGAAAGAATGTGGTTCTCGTGTGGAGGACATATTGTGTACTACATACATACCTGTAATGACCTCATGACCTCCACTTGTATTTGAAATGGTACTCTTGGTGAATCACCAAATAGAGAAATGTAATAAATATTCTTATTTCACACAGCTAAAGTGGGACAAAAGACACACCTGTGCCCCCAGATACAGAACTGGGTTCCTGTAGTGTACTGTGCACTCTACTGGGACACTGTGGCTCCTTTGTTTATCATATGTCCTTATTGGCAATCTGTGCCCAGTACTCACTGTTGGTCAGGAAGACTGAATTCTGGTGCACTCACAAAGAGCAGTGTATGCAAAGAGCCAGCTTCATGGGTTGGCTTAGGAAGTTTGAAGAAATAAAGGATGCAGTGAAAAGCCTCCAGAGCTTAGAAGACAAGAAATTCCAGTATGCAGACTAAATGTTTTTAATATATTTAGATGAAATTTGTGTAATATTACACTGTGTCAACACTTTCAGAGGTAGTTTATTCTTTTGGATAATGTGCTCTTCTGAACATCTAGATAATCTTGCAGGTAATCCTTAGGACTCATTTGGTTCTACACCTCCAAGTGTCATTGGTACTTGATAAAGTTCCTGTCAGTTTACATACATATTGTGAAAAATTTAGCAGGTGTGTTCAGCAGTGAGGTTAAGTACAATTTCATGACCAGATGTCTCATTGTATACAGTTTGTCCAAGCTGCTTAAAATATGTACTCTGAGAGACACTGGTTTCGGGAGAGACTCAGAAATTTGTAGAGTGGTGGTATGCTCAGTCTGAACTCTGGTGAGTTGCCAGATTTTGAACTAATATGGAATTAAGCATGGACAGTACAAATTGTCACACACAAGGAGAGATGAATAGCACTGATTTTGGTCGTAACATTTCCAGCAAATGTGTACTGTAGTTTCTTTCTGTGCCTACAACAAGCTCTTCAGCTTTGGAGACAGGAATGACAGCTCTAATAATTTCACTGAATTCTGACATCTCAGGTTACAGTCTGAGATCACAGGTGTGCTTATGCAGTTCCACTAGAACTCATTGAGATCGTAGACTTGTGAAATTTGTGTTCCTCTATCACCTTCTTTTACCCAGCATGGCCAAAGAGACATTCTAGATGAATTGTTATTTTATTCTAATTGCTGGAATGAATCATAGGACTCAATTTTTTTGCATATTTGCATGTATAGTTGGAGAACAGTTTAGATCTCAGTTTTTCTGTCTGGAAATCTCAAAATATTTGGCTGTCAGGGTTAAGCAACTTGAAAGTTTAGGATAAAATATTGTTTAAGGATTTTTGAAGAAGACTTTGTTTATTACAAATTTAATGAACTCTTTGTGTTTGCTTAAGTCATTGTCAATTCTTTTTCTCCTTACACAGATCAAGTGGGATGATGTGAATAGCTACACACTAAAGTGCTTATAACATTTCACCTTTTAAACATTTCTTTGTCTTTGTGCATGTCAGTTATACTATCCTCTGAGCATATTATTAGGATAGAAAGTACAGGATTTTCTCTAGAGAGATTTCAAGCATCTTAAAAGTTTATAGGTCACAATCTCTAGGCTCTGATCCAGTAATTTAATATTCTATGTATGTTTTCCTACCTTCTGTCATTTGACAGATCATAAAGAAAAGTCACAATAAAGTCACTAGTATTGACCTAAATCATTACCACATGCCCTACTACACAGCTTCACATGGGTAACTTAAATTGAAAGATGCAATTACACCTCAGGAGAATGTGACATTGGGGCAATGCCACTTTTTGAAAAGTAGAGGTGATTCTAACATGCTAACTGTTTTTGAAAGACATTATTAAAGGGGTAAGACTAGTGTGGAGGAGTCAAGACACAGTTCTTAAACTGTAAACAAGTAAAGGTAAACAAAACATGTTAAGATCCTAAGCAGAGCATCTTGTGACATGATTCAACTAGAATGGTGAGGAATCACCCATGCATAGAAAAAAAGGATAATTTATACTTGATTATGTGAGCTGTATATTTTGTTATTTGAAAGCAACTTTTCTGGCATTTTTGTTTTCTTTTTATTGAAATTCCAGTTTGAGGGAATCCAGGTTGAATCCAGGGCTTCATGCATGCACTGTCCTAAGGTGCTGCCATCCCCAGTTCTGCTTTCTAACGTCTCACAATATGTTCTCCTTCATGTGTGAACTCAGAAGCAAAGCAATGAGTGTCTCCTCTTCCTTGTAGATTTGGATTGAGAATCTTTTTCTCATTCAGCTTAGGAATGTTGGCTTGATACAGGTGAATATCATGGGCCTAGAAACAGGAACTTCAGACTGGTGACTAGAAAGAGGTCCATTTTGAAAGGCAAATGTATGGCAATGTACTTCTTGTCACACCCTGGGCCACAGATTATCCTTGTTGTACCCTCTGTGCACAGAACGGCTCTAGAAAGACCACTGTCTGTAACAGACTGCAGAGTGATGGGAAGCAGGAATCTGTGTGCAGATGGTTTGGAGGTTTTTGCTTTACTGATGTCCTCGTCATCTCTCAGGGCAATCAGGCTGATCATCAAGATGACCTGTCACAGGACTCAATGGCAGAAATTGCTTTTGTGTAACTACTGGATGGAAGAGGGAGGCTTTCAGACTGAGGTCGGGAAGTTATTCTACAGAGTTTACTGTGACCCTTCCTCATTGTGCGGAGGCGATTGAGGGTGGTGCTGCTTTTCAGCAATCATTGTGATCCTGGTGAGGAACGTGCTCAGTATTCAGAATTCAGGTTTCTGTAATACTGGATGAAGTAGGTTGCCTGTCTGAGGCAATGGAAGTGTTTCCTTTTCTTTCATCTTGATTCATTTTGGACAATACTGGTAATGTAGTATGTAATTTTGTTATTTATTAGATATTATAATTTCTTTTCACATGTTTTTATAACTTTTGCTGAAAATAAGTAAATTAAGGAAAGAGGTATGGAAAAGACTGTACAGCAAAGCCAAGTACCTCATTTATATCTCTATCCTCTGATAACTTTAAACCTTTCCTTCTCTTCTGTTTTGTCCTACCCTTGCCTGCAGTGCAGTTCTTTGGGTACGGGGTTTTGTCCATGTGATGTAGAGTCTGCATGTACAGGACTATACTTGTAGATGGATTTGCAAAGACAACACTCAGGAAGAGCCTGTTGAGTGCAGTAAGAAAACAGCAGCAGCTCTGGACATCTAGGCGCCAATTCTGCTTCAGTGGTGCTAAACTTCATTCTGAGTGAAATCTGTATTTAGGCAGGAAGCCTGTGTTGCCAAGCCCTTTGGTTAGAGGCTTACATTGGGTTCCTGTCATTGAGGTAGTGTGCATTTTCTGATGTCTTTTTCAGCTGTGAGGGTGGGAAATGGGGTGGCAGCACATCAGGGAAAAAGGGTGGTTCTGCGTAAACTGTCCAGTCAGGCTTGCTGTCCAGAATGAGGACTCTTCCTCTGTCAGAAACCTAAGTCAAAGCTCCCAGTGTGCTGCTGTAAAGCAGCCTGGCTGGCTCACACTGAGTGGCTCTGTGAGATTCACTGACTGCAGGTTCCACGGGCAGGGCTTTGAGAGCTCCTGAGAGTGGTGATGGTGACCCTAGAAGTGAAGGATATGGTGGAGGCATAAGTTCAGTTGGATATAGACAGAAGGAGATTTTGAGGAATTAGACCAAATCGCATCAACTGTGAAGACTTATTCCTGTAAATTAACTGCTGCCTTATACCCTGGTTCTTTTCTGGGTCTGAGGGTGAGGCTGAGAAACCTCCAGGTCCTTAGCATCCCATGCTGTGCAGATGTGGTTGCAGAAGCATGTCCATGGCCCTGTCATGGGCACCTGAGCACTGACTGGGTCACTTCTCATGAGAGTGTGCACTGAGAACTGAACAGTATTTGTGGATCTGTTGACTCATGTGTGGTGATTGAGTTTGAATGATACTGTGTCATGTGTCCCCTGTCTCTTTTTCCCACAGGAGACCTTGTGTTGTGTTTTATGTCTAAAATATCCCCTACATAGAGTTTTGTTTGAATCATGGTTGGATTATGTTGACTTTACAGCTTTTGGTTCATTCCTTTGGTAAGTTCCCTAAGTGAGTATGCTCTAAGATGGTGAGACCTGGCTGGAAAGTTTATTTTGTATATGTGGTGAGAAAGTATATTCTTGTCCGCAGCCCCTGCCGTTTTTCTCTGCCCTTAACTGTGGTACATTTAACAGATTTTCCACTGCAATACTCCTTAAGCATTATTTTGTCTTAGTTTGAATATTTTAGCCAAATTAGCTCTCTTAAGGTGTATCTGGTGTTTTGTCCCTGTGACTGGAAAGTGGATAAGACAGCTTGCAATGATGAATTAGACAAAAGTTTAGGATACAGACCCTCTCACAAGCTGTCTTCCCAATCCTGGACTTCACTGTAATTACAATTAATTCCTCAATTTCCAATTATGTTCACACATTACCAAATTAGAGGGTGTTTGTAAGGAGGGTGGATCTGGAGAATTCTTTAAGGTTCCTGGTGATGAGACTAAATGGTAGAATACTTCCCAAGCAGGCCTAAACTCCAGTGTTACATTTCTAACAATGCAGTCAATCAATTAATCTGTCACACTGTCACCATAGAGTTTAGGAAGCCAGGAATAAGGGAGGATAGGTACCAGTTCAGGAATGGAAGATGGGAGCATTTCTCCACAGCACAACTTGTAGAGTTGGCTGCATGGCTAAGCAACAGTGGGAATGTCTTTGAAGGTGAACACTGACCTGATCATGTGATTAGGGTATGAACAGAAGGACAGAGGCACCATTTCTCACATTGTTCCTGTAGTTTTTGAAAAATGTACAGACTTCTTTTTTTAATTTGAAGGAAGATTAAAGCAGGAATATGTATAAAAACAATAATGCAGTAGACTAAAGAATCAAATGAGGGTGTGCAAGCATTGGATGTTGAAGCATAAAAATGTTTTGTCTGTGTTTATGTGCAGAGGAGAAAATCGATGTAGATGGAATGCAAGTAGTGGCCATAACTAATGATGGTTGCAAAATTAGATCTTAAGAAAATTTTTTCTCTTGATGTCAGAAAATTTCTATGCAGACATTCAAGGTGTTGTACACTGGCTCTGGTGGACAGTTGGTTAGAGAATATAAGCTCAATGTCGACTGAAATTGAGAAAAACTTTACATTAATAAACCTTGTTATCCGCTAAGTTTACCTGATTATTCTTTAGGCAGAATGAGAGACCCAAATGTTGTGTCCTTGTTTTGGGTTAAAGTTGGGTGACACTGTTTTCTAAGTTTAATGGGAAGGGTACTTTTTCAACATAGAATAGTTTACACAGCTTGTGCGTGTATGTATGTGTGTGTGTATGTACACTGAATACAGAAGCTCTGCTTTGTGGTCTAGTAGCCATTTTTAAAAATTTTATTTAAAGGGAAAAAAACAAAAAAGAAAGCAACCAAACAGAACAGAAAAAGGGTAGCAACAATACAGAATTCCAAAGGCAAAAAATAAAAGAACAACAAGAACAATGAAACAAAAACACTAAGAAATCACCACTTGATAAGTTACATACTGTCATCATTAGAAATAGTTATACAAGTTACAAAATTAAAGCATACAAAGTAGACATTCAAACAGTGAGACTGTTAATAGTTCTGCTCAACAATCTAATGAAACAGTAATATGTTCATCTATCTTACACATTTAAACATACATGCAGTTATATCCTTTAGAGCACTTTCTTTTCCCCTCTTTTTTTCTTTATTATATATATATATATATATATATATATATATATATATATATATATATATATTTTAATTTTATTTTAAAGGGGGTAAAATTAAACACAACACAAAAGAGAACAGAACCGTACATGACATAAGAAAGCATAAATTTCAAAGCTAGACAACCAGAGATCTTCACTATCTGTCATATTGTCTCTGGTTTTCTTCCAAATGGTTATCCATATCTTTGCATATAGGGAGCTCATACTAAATAACATAGCCAAT
The DNA here is from genome assembly GCA_004027295.1 of Dolichotis patagonum. NCBI lineage: Eukaryota > Metazoa > Chordata > Mammalia > Rodentia > Caviidae > Dolichotis > Dolichotis patagonum. Next base: position 2,829 of record PVJX010051795.1, on the reverse strand, counting down.
CTTTTCACAAGATGTGTAGTTAACTGGCTCCCACTTGCTAACGCGGGGGAGATACGGGACAGGGGACAGGACAACATGAGATGTCCGATTCTCAGGCCAAGTGCCGGCAGGCTCACAGCTGCCCCCCAGTGAGGGGGAGGAATTCCTTGTTCCCCTGGCACCCCAAGTGAACCGCACAGTGCAGGTCCTGGCGCACCAGGGTCTCTCTCCTTTGGGCCACTGAAAGTCTGCCACACTCACAGTTTCCCCCCAGAGAGGGTAGGTGCTCCTTGTTCTCCCCGCACCCCGAGTCAACCCCATGGTACAGGTCCCGAGGTGCCAGGGTCTCTCCCCTGCAGGCACCCCATACTCACCTGCTATTTCTTTCTGATGAATTGACCATTCCATTTCCAAAGTTCTGAAACGGCCAATACACCACAGAAAGAATTCTCTTTAGGCTCCTGTTTGAAGCCAGCAGCTACAGCAATCTGCTGGCCTTGCTTCAGGGCCAGCTAGTAGCCATTTTTATAATTGTTATTACATTTTTAATTCAGGAACAGAGCTTCACTATTTTTGGCTAGTCTGTGTCTAAGGTATATCTGGTGATTTTTGCCTCAGTCACCCAGACTGGTGTTATTACAGATATAGGTCATGCAGCCCAACTGGGGTGGATTTTTTTTTTTTTTTTGGAAAACAGTAAAATAAAGTTTCATAAAAGTATAACAGGAGAATAACAGGTAGTACATTGTCATCTTTCAACTAGATGATCAGAGTACAATATATGTGCATAAAAAATTCACCAAATGGTATTGGCATAAAACTTTCTTTTTAGTAAGTTAAGAGGAATAGTTAGTGTAACTATATTTTTTCCTTTCTCTCTCATTTTTCCCATCCTAGTACCTTTTTACTTGTAAACAATTTTTTTGCCTCTCAGAATAGCTATTGTAGGTTTCCAATCCTATTTATGTTTTCCATTTCTCAATGGAAGGAGACAATACCATGTTTACACAGATGAGTCTGTTTTACTTCATTTATGAGTACGCTCTCCAGTTACAACCGTTTACAAATGTTAGTCTCAACATTATGCTTCATTATGCCTGAGTAGTATACCATTGTATAAAAAGACCACATTTTTATATGCATTCTTCAGTTGATAGGCATTTGTATAGTTTCTAAGATTTAGCTGCTACAAATTTTGCTGCTATACACATGGGTCCACATATATCCATATGGTATGATGTGTTTAATTCTTCCAGGAAGATACCCAGTAGAAGAATAACTGGGTTGAGTGGGACATCTGATCCTAGTTTTCTTCAGGAATTTCCATACTGATTTCCACAGTGGTTGCAACAGTCTGCCCTCCCACCAGTACTTTTATTAGCCATTAGTATTTTTTCAACTCATCACAGATGCCTATTTTTTGGCTTAGGTGCTTTAATTGTGGGACTTGATTTTTTTTTACTCTTTTTGTGTTCTAGATGTAAATTTTTGGCTAAATTTTTGCCACTCTGTGGGTTGTATTTTCACTCTGTCAATGATTTCTTTTCTTGTGGAATAGCTTTCAGTAAGTTGAGATCCCATTTTATGATTCTTTGTAGTATATCCTGTGTAGTCTTGGTTTTGTTCATGAAGCCTCTGCCTGCACCTATATCTTCAAGATTTCTACCTACTTTCTGTTCTAGTATATTTACAATTTCTATTTCAATGGTTTTTTTTTTGTTGTTGTTTTTGTTACTGGGGATTGAACTCAAGAACTTGCATTTCCCAGGCAGGCGCTTAGGCTGCTGAGCTAAATCCTTGGCCCAGGTTTCTATTTCAATATTTAGATCTTTGATCCATTTTAACTTTGGTTCATGGGGTTAGACATGGGTTTAGTTTGTCTTTGACACATGGAAAGTGCTGTTTATATTAAAGAGGCTGTCTTCCTGCCAGTGAACATGTTTGGCCCCTTTGTCCACGTTATGATGGCAGAATGTGTTTGGACTGTGTGTGCATCTTCTGATCTGTTCCACTGATCCTCGGGTTTGTTTTGTTTTGTTTTGTTTTATCTGTTTGTTTGCCAGTTCAATGCTGATTTTATCACAGTAGCTTTGTAGTATAATTTCATATCAAGTATTGCGATGCACCCTGAATTTCTTTTGTTTCTCAGATATACGTTTGCTCTTGTAGGTCTCTTCTGGTTCCAAATACATTTTATTAATGTTTTTTCTAGTTCTGTGATGTCTGCAAAAGGTATTTTGATTTGGATTGCCTGAAATTTATACAACAATTTTGGTGAAATGGCCATTTTCATTAGGTAGGTTCTTCATATCCATGAGCAAGGAATATCTTTCCATTATTTCATATTTTCTTCTATCTCATCTTTCAGAGAATTGTAGTTTTAAATGTATACATATTTCACTTCCTTTGTTAGATTAATTCATAAATGCTTCATTTTTTTGGATGCTATTTCAAAGGATTGTTCCCCTAATTTCTCTTAGTAAATTTGTTATTTACTAAGAGATGGTATTGATTTTTGATTGTATATAGCTACATTACTGAATTGGGTTATGAAATCTACAAGTCTTGGGTAGAGGATTTAGCTCAGCAGCATAAGCTCCTGCCTTGCAAGTGCAAGGTCGTGAGTTCTATCCCTTGTACAAAAAAAAGAAAACCACAGTGATTTATGTGCACCCATGTTTATAGCAGCACAATTTGTAATAGCCAGATCTTGGAAACAACCTAAGTGCCCATCAACTGAGGAATGGATAAAAAAGTTGTGGCATTTTTATACAATGGAGTACTACTCAGCTATAAAGAATGATCACATCGAGATATTTATAAATAAATGGACACGACTTGAGACCATTC
>PVJX010051794.1:0-10191 GCA_004027295.1 Dolichotis patagonum | reverse complement strand
AGCAAGGTACACATGTCTTGCAAAAAAAATCATAAAATATATTTAGAAATATTAATTAATTTGCTTTTTAAAACAAACTCATACTTTAGAAATGTATCATAAAATATGTTAGGATACATCTGAATATATGTGTCTCTGTATTTGTGCATATGTGTGCATCACATTATCACAAATAAAAAGTGCATATATTATGTATAATATGTGCAAGTGACAAGAATATTCTACAGTGCCAACAGTAGTTATCTGTATAATATGCATATACATGGTTTTATTGTTCTTTACCTCCAAATTCATTGGGAACTGTAACTTCTAATTAAAGGTTTAAGGAAGATTTGCAGACTGTGGGGGAGGAAATAAAAGAAGTCAACAAGAAGCAGGCACTGCCTACCCTACATCAGCACCATGTGTGGGCCACTGTGGGGAGAACCTGATGCCAGGCTTTTCCCTTTAGTAGGAGCCATAATGGACTTGGGGGAGGAGAATAAGAAGTCAACAAGAAGCAAGCCGGTCCTGTGAGTCAGTGCCATGTGTGGGCCACGTGGAGAGAACCATATGCCACCCTCTTCCAGCTAGTAGGCTGGGAGACCTTCCCCCACTGCTGTAAGCGACTGGCTGATCCAGAGAAACACTGGATGCAAAGATAGGTGTTGAGGTGACATACAACTTAATGCTTGTATTGTTTAGTGTTTCACTTACTTTACAGGTCTAAAGCCTGTCATCGATTCAGTCTAGTCATCGATTCAGAGGATAACAATATGTAGGGTAACATCTATTGGGGGTCTCCTTCTGAAGGCAGTGACCATTATTAATTCCCTATTATCTTGTTTGAAGTCCTGTATCATTTTCATTATTTTGTTAGATTGTGTTTTATTATGTTTTATCTTGTTTGATTTTATTATATCCAATGGCATGGGCAGTTACTTCATTGATAACAAGATATATTATGGTAGCCATTTTTTATTTACTCTTATCTTGTTTTGAAGTCCTTCATTGTTTTAACTGTTTTATTTTTATTGGTTCTTTTGTCTGTTTTGTTTGATTTTTACTATATCTAAACGCAATGGCAACTATTTTGAAGACAACAGGAGAAATTATGATAACCATTGTTGATTTCTTACTATCTTATTTTGAAGTAATTTATCACTTGCATTGTTTTGTTTTGATTAACTTTATTATGTTATATTTACCTTGGCTTTGTTCTTTTTCAAATAAACATCAAAAAATAAAAGTTTGAGGAAATAGAATGTTGACGCTTTACTACATAATAGGAATACTACTAACAGGAATATGCACTCTTACAGATATTCATTTGGTTCTTGGTATCATCACATTCTTGGCATCATCTCGTGATATTGACAACATTCCTTAACCTTTTGTTATGGTTCATATCTAGATGTTCTTGCAAAACTTCTTTCACTCATAGGTAGGGCTTTGTGGAAGAGATTGGTCCATGAATGTTTGATACTCATCTGTGGAGTGCTCCACTGATGAGTTTACAGCTAGCTGTGATGTTGGAAGGTGAAAACTGGTCAGAGAAGTTTGGTCACTGGGGGTGTGACCTGGAAGGGTCTATATCCCTGCTCACTCTCTCTCTGTCTCTCTCTGTCTCTGTCTCTCTCTCTGTCTCTGTCTCTCTCTCTCTCTCTCTCTCTCTCTCCCCTTCCTGTAGTCATACCATGAGCTCTTTGTCCTCTGCAACATCCTTCTCCCGTGCCACCTTGCCTCAGAGCCAGCCAGCTATGAGTGTAAACATCTACATACTGTGAGTCAAAGCAACATATCTTCCTTAGAGTTGCTGGTATAGGGAATTTTGCTCTAATGATGATAAAGTAACTAAGACAAGCTCAGGTTTCTTATTTCAAAGTAAAGATAATAATATCATGGGCCTAGTGTATGGGTTCCACAAGATGAGAAAACAGAACTTCACAGACAAAATTCAATCAATAACATTAAAAAACTAACAATAAGATGATTCATTCCCTTTGTATTTTGATTACTGAGAATGCATATTTACCATAATGATTATTTTCATCATAGGGAATTTGTAGCTGTACACAATATGCCATAATTCTTCTATTTTTAATCCCCCCATGTTTTCAACTCATCTTCCCTTCTCTATTTATAAAGGTTTTGTTTTCTACCATTCTCTTTCTTTCATCTTTTTCTCTTCTTTTCTCCCTCCATTATAACTCTCCCAATTTAAACATGTTCTTCGTACTTCCCAATATCCATCTTTCATTTTGCTCCTTATTTACCCTTTGTGTTTCTCACATAAGAGAAACAATGCAATATTTAAGCTTGTGTGTCTTTTATTTCATGCAATACTATGGTCTCAAAGTGCATCTGCTTACCTACAAAAGACTCAAATTTTTCCTTCTTTATGGCAGAGTAGTACTCATTAAACATAAATATAATTTTTTTATACATTCAACTGTTCATGGGCATATGGCCTTTTTCCAAGATTTAGATTTTACGAATTGTACTTCTGTAAACATAGGTATGTTTATATCACTGTGGTATGATGCTTTTAACTCTTTTAGGAAGAGCACATCTGAATAAAATGGAACTTCTTGTTTCTGGATTTTGAGGAATCTCCATACTGATTTCCATATGTTTTTACCAATTTACACTCCCACCAACAGTGGAAAAGGGTTTTTTCCCACAAAGCCTCACCAGCATTTGTTGTCGGTAGTTTCCTTAATGATAGTCTTTCTTTCTAGAGTGAGATGGAATCTCAGTGTTATAATTTGCATTTCTTGAATGACCAGTGGTGTAAGACATTTTTAAAAATGTATTTATTCACTGTTTGTACTTCTTCATCAGAGAAGTATCTATTCATTTGAGGTGGCCATTTTTGGATTGGCTTTTTAAATTTGGGGAGGTCCAATTTTTAAAAATTCTTTATGTGTTCTAGATGTTAGTCCTTTGTCTGAGACATAGTTGGTAAAAAGAAAATATTTCCTACTCTGTGAGCTAGAATCCATCATGTGGTGTTGCTTTGAAAAGTCCAATGGCTTCTCAAATTTTCAGAAGCATTTTACCTTCAACTGTTTCTCGTATAGTTTATTTAGAGGTGACAAAATCCATCTGCATTTAATCCCCACTTCAAGACACTCTGGGAATTCCCAAGAATTTCTGTATCATGTTACATGTTTCAAGGACACACTAGTATCATATAATAAGTGCTCACATATTATATTTCAGAGTATCTTAAAGTAGATTTATATCTATCATAATCTGCCTTCTCTATAAGAATGCTTTTTTCACACACATTTTATTAAGAAAAACCTCTGTTCAGATAACTCAAAAGCTACACTTATGCAGCTATAGCATTACAAAGAATAATGCAGTCAGTTCTTACCATACATTGGAGGACACTTTATAGCATGAAAAGTTTTCAGCACTAACAGACATTAGTAGAATGTAGAGTTACCCATTTTTCTGCTTTTCATGAGTGGAATTAATAGAGAAAATATTGAGTAATTTTTGTTGTAGCTATGTTGTGACTATGTTGTATTTATTTGCTCTTTCTGTTGCTGTTTCATTAGGGTCTATATTTCCTGGGGAAAAATTACATAAGTGAGTTATACTTGCCAAATGCTGAGTTAAGTGCATTGTATCAAAGAAAATTAGGTGGACTTTTATCCCATGCAAGCATCAAGAATATCCTCCACTGAAAACAATGCCTGACTGACAACATCATTGGCTTTCCTTAGGATATTTGTGGAGGAGACTGGAGGTCCTAGGAAATGCAAACACTGACAGGGTTTCTTTTTTTATTTCAAAATATTCAGTTATCAAAAAAAGACTAAACATATAAAAGGGATAAATTATGTGTCCACACCAGTTGTATAATAATTAACAAAATCTAATTAAATAGCATATTCACCACCACCCACATTGTACATCCCCCAAATTTGTTCAATTTATAATTTAAAGTTTTCACCTTCTGGTCAATATCTCCTCTTCATTTCACCTCACCTCCAGCCCCTGACAGTCATCATTCTATTCTGTTTCCAAGAATTCCCTATTTTAAATTCCACATAAAAGACCACAGAGCATTTACCTTTATGTGTCAGGTTTATTTCACTTAATACTATGTCTTCCAGGTTCATCCATGTTGTAAAATTTCCTCCTTTTTTCCATTTTACATATAGTTCATAGTTTCAATAGTAACTTGTTTTTCTCATTGATATTAAAGTTAAGTGAAGTTTCCCAAGAATGGTGATTTCATAAACCCCATCAAATAGAATAACACTATTAAAAGATGGAAGGAATATTTTGTGTAGAAACTGTATGTTCTTTTGCCTAAAATCATTAAACTATTATATATTTTAATATTATAAAGTAAAAAGATGGAAAATGCCAAAGAATTTTGGAAGATACTTTACAATTCAGTATCTGAATAACTAAGGTAACATTTCTGAAACATAAATAAAAACAGTAACACACACACATACATATATATAAAAGTGTGCCCAAGGACGAAGAAAGACAAAGATTCTCCATGATGTTATAATAATTATGACATAAATAGAACAGATTGTTGAGTTTAAATAGATGAGATAAAACCTGCAAATTATTATAGCAAATTTATAGCAATTATTATTAATTTATGATTATTGCAAATTTATAGTAATCATTGTAAAAATATATTTATGTTATAAAAATAATAGAGCTTACTTTAGCATAAAATATTAATTCTGAATATAATAAAAGTGGTGTTCTATTTGCTTTGGAATATTTTCATTACATATTTTCTCTTGTGAATTTATATATTTCCCATTGATATATTAGTAACTCTTCAATTTTTTGCTCATTGGTTAATTGTTAGTGAGGAAAGGGTTTTTCTCTAAAACTATTAATCACTCTCAATTGGTTAAAATTCATCATAAGCATGAGATGAGATGAATAATATTAACATGTATCAAAATGGAGCAAGGGGATTTAGAAGAAGCAGGAAGGAAAGGGAAGGAAGGAGAAGGGTATTGAAGAGAATCAAGCTGTGTTGCATATGTATGGCTACTTCCCAAGATGACTGTAGCCTGAATATACTGCAAACATGTACTAACAAAAAAATTAATAATTGATTAAAAATTTCCATATGGTTACAGCTAAATAAATTAAGATTATAAAAGCTTTGCCATCAGTTGTTAGCTTTGGCCTTTATTCTGCACCTTTTTTTTCCTTTTTTTACATTTCTAAATGACTTGTATTAACATTATTATGATTTCACCATTTTATTTCCTTTTTTCTTTATAAGGTTTTATAGTTATTTTTTCACCAGAGGTTGTGAGTACAGATGGAACTGTTTATATCGTCTGTGTTTGGCCTATGGATTTACTTCACTACTGAGATTTTTATACTGCAGAGAAAGTGTATGAGTCTTAAGAAATGGTACTTAAGTTGAAGAGTGCTCGAATGGGAGGGAGGATTCTACATGTTGGGGCTTGCCAAGGATTCATGGGATGAGTGGATGACAGAAAGTACCATTCCAGGTCCTGTGCTGGAACCAGGTCCCTGTTTATTATGGAGTGTAGTTTCCTATGGCAAGGAACTATAGACACCAAGGTGGGAATGAAGAGTTCAGAAAAGTTAACCTAGATAAAATTTTATGGAACATTGCTCCTTTGAATTAGGCTGAAACATATCAGAACACCTCCAGGAAATCTGTGACTATTAAAGCTGCAGGATTCTTCCAGCCAAAGTAGTCTGTGCCCTCAAATTATCCCCAGGCAATTATAAAGCGGCTATGTGACTGCAAGTGCTTGGAGCCTGTTTGGTTTATCCAGGGAATACTACGCTTGCATTTTTCCTCAGGATCACTGACTTGGCATGTTCCAGTTCTCTACTCTTAAATACTAGAAACTGAGTTCAAAATAGCTTCAGAAACAGAGCTTGATATGCGAATATGGAGGGAAATCACTTTCCCAAACTCTTTACACAATTATCTTGGATCTCACCATTGTCAATACCTGCAGTCATTTTAAGAGTTTCAACACAAAATTTTATTTTGGTCTAATATGTTCTTTTTTGATAAGTGTGTGTGTATGTGTGTGCATGTGTGTTTGTGTGTGTGATTTAGACAAGCCCATCTATTCTACTTTCCATCAAAAAAGAGGTTTAGCTGACATTGTTCAATACCCTTTTTTCAATGTTTTCATTTTCAGATTTCTCTCAAATCTTTCTTTAAAAAATTAAATGCTTGCTTAAAGAAGGGTCAGAGTTTCACTTTGAAAATGATACTGAGTTCTACTCTTACTTATATTGGTTTTTATGGGGCATTTGCAATGGAAATCTAAATGGATGAGTTGCATACTATTACCTAATTGTACCTCCACTGGAGAATCCTGTCCTTCACTGGGCTCGTATTTCCCAGTCCGGCTGGTGGGATTTGCTCATCTTGCTCACATCACAGGAGGAGGTGAGCTAGGTTTTTGTTTTATAGGTGATCGGTCTTTTTTCTCCAACAGTGTTTAGTATTCTGTTCTTATGGTAGATTTCCGGGATGGTGATTGTTATATGTCTGGGTGTAGTTTTATTTTGGTTATGGCTATTTGGAGTTCTATATGCTTCACTAATCCAAATGTCAGTTTCCATTCTCATATTTGGGAAGTTTTCAGCTATTACTTCTGTAAATATCCTCTTGATATCATATGGGCTGTCCCCTTCTTTTTCATTTATCCCTATTAATCTTATGTTATTTTTCTTTGCATCATCTTGCAGGTGTTGAATGGTTATTTTCTGATTCTTTGTTGTTTTTAAAAGATCTTTCCTTTACTGTTCACTAGCTGCAAATTTATCTTCGAGGTCTGAAGTTCTATCTTCAGTTTCATTGAGGCAGTTTTTACAACTTTCAATAGAATTTTTAATTTCCTTTATATCTCTTTGAATCTGCTTTATGTATTCTGTTTGTCTCTTATAGTTTTCATTCAGGAATTCTATAAGTTTGCTTTGTTCCTCTAATTTTTTAGCTGTGTCTTCACTAGCTGTCTTCACTATTTCTTTCACTACTTTTATCATCTTCTTTTACCTAGGCAGTTATTTCTGTTTTGAATTTCTCCATAGATTCCCCTAGTTGTTTCTTTATTTCAGTTGATATCATTTCAGACATTTCAGGTATATGGCTTCTATTTTCTTCTATGTACATGGCTCCTAGGCTTTCTGGGGTGGGCTGGAGATTTGAGCCTGACTTGTCATCTTTCTTTTTTCATTTTTCTATGCTTCTTTGCTTTGAGCAGTGTTCCAAAGCTTCCTCTGGGTGTGTGGTGAATCAACTCCTGCACCCTCAGCTCCTGGAGCAGTCCTGCCTGCCCCACAGGTTCTTGGCTCCCTCAATTGAAAGTTAGAAGCTGTGCATGGTAAACTGGGGCTGGCAGAACCTCTGGGTCACAATCCCCTGTCCCAGGGTGGTAGATATGACTGGAACCACTGGAAGTACTGGTCCCAAGCTCTCCCCAGGCCAACTCAAGTGGGCCAAGAATCCCCCTGCACAGTCTCTACCTCCTGTACTGGAACAAGGCCACTGGGCATGGCGGACTGAAGCCTTGGAACCTCCTTGTCCCAGTCCAGTGTCCCTGGTAGCTCCATAGAAACTCAATTGCTTGGAGCACAAGTCTCCAACTCTTCAAGGGCACCAGGACTTATTTTGCATATTCCCAACTTCCCTGCAGGCTCTTGGCTCCCTAAATTCATAGGTAGAAGCTGGGTGTGGTGAACTGGATCTGGCAGAACCTCTGGGGAGCAATACTCTGTCCCAGGTTGGTGGATATGGACTCATCCGCTGGGAGTGCTGGTCCCAAGCTCTCTCCAGGGCAGCCCAAGTGGGCCGAGAGTCCCCCTGCATGATCTCCACCTCCTGAACTGAAAGAAGGCCACTGGAAATGGTGGAATGAGGCCCTGGAACATCCTGGGCCCAATCCAGTGTCCCTGGTAGCTCCCTAGAAATTCAATCATTGGGAGCACAGTTTTCCAACTCTCCCCCAGGAACTGGGACTCACCTCACGCAGTCCCAACTCCCTTGCAGGCTCTTGGCTCCCTCCAGAACAATATTTCTTATGCCATTAATTTAAAGATTATCACGTACAAACTTTCAAAAATACATTCTATCATTTTCTAGACCTACTGAATTTTACTGAACTGTAAGACTATTCATTGTAGCTTTTGATTTTAATACCCAGTAATGCCACACCACTTAAATAACTCTTGTTCAGAAATTCCTCATGTAATTTATGTTTGCAAATGAGATATAGAATTTGATCACTTAGTTTTCTTTAAAATTTTCTTTCAAAAAGAAATGCGTTTAATTTGTAAATTATGTTAGAACTAATCATTATGACCTTTATTATGCTTATGCTACAAACAGTTGAAATAACCTTATCAGGAAAAAAATTAATGAAGACTCCATGACAGTGGTACAAGCCAAGATGTTCCCAATAACAAAAGGAGTGGTACTGGTGTATAATCACATAATCTGAAAAGGAAATGAATGAATAAATAAATAAATAAATAAATAAATAAATAAAAAGTGTGGTGAGCAGAAGGTTATCATCTACTTGAGAACAAAAGTTTCCCTCTGAAACTTCATCATAGAACAACATTGATTCTTGCATCGATTGTTTGGCAAATGCATGAATAAACACTGCTTGAACCATTTAAAACCCAAGCCAATTGATCAGTGAACATTTGCCTCAGTACCCATGCCTCTGAAATCGACAATCAAAGACAGTTACAGCAGCCTTGCACCCATGACTGAACGTGAGGCAATTCTGAATTCCATACTTCTCAAAATTCCATATAAGATAATTGTTCAGAGACATAGCACTTTCAAAAACCATTTATCTCTTATAAATCAAAGAACAAATTAATCTATGTCTGTTTCAGATTTTGTTTTCTAGGAGTAACAGGGAATAGGAATAGGGAAAGTATTTCACATGTATTATAGTGAAAAAGACTAATCTGTCACTCAGGGTCCTAAATTCAGTTGGCTTTTATATACAGAACACTTCTATGTAGGACAGCCCTGGTCTTTTTAAATTAGGATATTGTAGTAACATCAAAAATTCACATGATTAATACTTCCAAGATAATTTCACCAGTACTTGAAGTACTATTACAGAATAGATAGATAATTTAAAATGACAATATCTATACTTGAATCCACCAAGGACCACAATGAGTTGGAAATGGAAGCATCTGACAGATAAATGAAATAATGCTCAATATCTCTGGCCATTAAAGAATACAAATCAAAACAACACTAAGAATCCATCTTAAAACAGAAAGAATGGCAATCAGCAAGTCAAAGACTAACAAATGCTAACATGGCTGTAGTGAAAAAAGGACTCTCCTACATTGTTGGTGAGAACATAAACTAATACAACCATTGGGGAAGTCAGTATGAAAAATTTTCCAAGTGCTGCAATTAGAAATTCCATATGAGTCAGCTGTATAATATAACAAAGATGGAGGCTATATCAAAGCTATGTTTTTTTAGTTGTAGCATAAGCTTTGAAGAGTGGTAAAAGTTCTCACCATCACTTTCTTTGCTATATACTCTATGCATCTCTCTCCTACAACTCTAGACCCTGTTGATTAAGTGGTCCTCTCTTGCAATAAGGGGTAGAAGGTTGTGGCATAATATCATCAAGAGTTTAAGTAAATCTAAAGCCACAACAACTATCTACTATCATTTAGGTTATTAAAACTAATGAACAGCAGATAAGGAAGTTAACACTGCTATCAAATAATAGAGACAATAGAAAATATCTTTAGAAGTAATTTGCTCATTATCCTTAGCATTCTATTCTCAGTAATAAAGATAAACAGGCAATTGTACCTCTAAAGTCTGGCAGTGTTAAAACCATAAAGTATAAAATCTATAGGAATGAAAGTGTAGGTCCTCCACCAAAAAAGACAATGATTTTTTTATTATTAAATTTAGCACTTTTCTTCCTAAACTTTTCTTTTATTCAGTGAAACAATATAATAGCATTTGAATTCTAAACATTTTAAATAATAAAATATCAATATTTTTCTATATTGAAAAATAAAAATCAAGCTGCATAGTTGCAGCATTCGGGAGGCTAAGGCTGGAAGATTGTTGAGAGACTGTGGCCAATCTGGACTTTCAAGCCAGGGATGTACTACATAGAGAGATTCTGTCAGAAAGACAGAAAGAAGGAAAGAAAG
>PVJX010051793.1:0-10180 GCA_004027295.1 Dolichotis patagonum | reverse complement strand
ATTTGGAGGGATCAAAGAAGACCTTTGGGTGTGTTCTTTAGAATGAGCTTCAGAGGGGCTATTTAATCTAGGTAAACTCTACAGCACTTATCTGGGTGAGCACTTTTAACTCTGGAATGGTAGAACTAAGGCTGAATTTGTGACACTTTAAGAACTCTAGTGGTAGGTTTATATACAACTAGGTAATATATGTGTACAGAGGTGCCCACAATATAGCTGATCTTTTTATTAAATTTTTGTGGATCTGGTTGCAAGTTGTTCCTATAGTGTTACGTTTTTATTTACTTAACTATACTAGAGATTTATGACTTGTATGCTGAATATATTCTCTAGTTATATCTGCTATGAATTACAACTTGTTTTCACTGCTAATGATCATGAGTAGGCCATATGTGGTGGTAATTTCTCAGGGCAGAACATTACAAACCTTTGTGATCTTCTCAGCATAGGCAGGGAATGTTTTGGTTATGACTGATTAAGTGCAGCTTAGCAACAAGACTCATCTCTAACTTTATAAGACTTTAATTTAGTGTATTTAAAGGCCTATATTTGAGTCAATTGGATCCCTATAGGAGAGATAGGCCTCTCAACTCCAAAGCACAAGTTTCTCATTGTTGGCAGACAGTGGAGGATTTTGTTTTGTGGTTCAGGATGCTCAATTATTTGGTAGATATCCAGGCAGCATCAGGAAACAGTAGACCCTTTCATTTTCAGACCCATTGTGGATATCCATGAGTTCACTGTGCATATCATTCTTTTGGGAGAGAGTCCTGCTCAAACTAACTTTGTCTCAAGGTGACCACTGTATTTATAGCCTGTTGGACTGCTTTTCTGAGACAGCTTCTTCCTCCAGTAAATATGAAGTACTCAGAATCTGTCAGGGGGTTATTTTATGTCTGGTGTGCTCAAGGACAGTTCATCAGGTAATGCCTACAGTCCTGGTCTGGTGGGGCCAGCTTGGTGGACAGGTATGATAAACAGATCAGGGGATCCAGTACAGCATGTGGTCTTTCCACAATTAGGAATTAATCTAAAATGAGCTTGTCCTTTTTCTTGATCAGAAGGACAGTGGCTAGTAGAGTGCAAATGTAAAGGCCTGAGGGAGACTTAGTGACTGTATCCAAGTGTTTTTTTTTACCATATTTTGATAACCAAAGACCAGCAAGTGAGGACCTCATCAACCACCACAATCAGTGCTTCTCTGCTTGGTGCAAAGATGAAGCAATCTATGGCTTATGGGGCCCTTTCCACTCACTCATACATTCATCAAGCATTCAGAGATTAAATATTCCAATGCCCTTCCATGGAGGGTAGCCTGGGTTAATACCACTTTCTCAGATTCTCCTTCAGCACAAGCTGAGCCAGACTGAAATACAGACTACCTGGAGTGCCCCTGGATGTCCTACTGGAATCTGGCAAGCAGACAGGCAAGCGTACTGTATCCTCCCCCATTATGGCTCTAATATGAACTGCTTGAACTTGTCTCCAGGTATCATTCTCACCTCACAGAGGACAAGAGAAGTCTTGCATGTGTGTCTTCAAACTGAGCCATGGAGAGGACCTTGCTACCTCCACAAGGTCCACAACCAATTACAAAAGAGGTCAGCAGGCTTGGTCTTCAGGATGATACACCAGATGCAAAACAAAGAGAAACATTAAAGCATCACCCATGATTGGAATGCAGATTTATTTACATCAGTGTGCACGGACTTCTAGAAAAATTTTGAGGCTCCAAATGCTCAGGGAGTGAGGTTTTCATGTGTTTGAAAAATGGATGTACAAAGGCAAATGCTTGCTTTTCTTTGATTGGTTTAGCAGTATGCATCATAGTGACCAAACATTTTCTAAGAAACAAAAGTAATGAAAACTAAAACAGCAACTGTAACTTTGGCAACTAACAGATACTGATGTATACTTGCCGTGGGTAGCATTTTCTGCTATACTATTACACATGTGGCTTTGGAGAAGAGATTTATGGTGTCACTGAGCAAGTTGTCAAAGAGCTTGAACCCATAAGTGCCTAGAGAAAGATTCATTTCTTGGAAAGTAAACTTCTCCAGGGATACAAAATCTCAGAATAGTCAGATTTCAGGATTCCTGAGTCATGCACTCAGGTGTCGCTTTTAGGTAGAAGAAAGCAGTTGGAGTGTCTGAAATGGATCCACTGAGAGGTTTATGCATAGGGAGGCTCATGCAGTGATGATGAGAAACATGGGAAGGGTCAAAACTTACAGTGAGGTATAGTTAGGATTGGAGAATCTAAATTCATTTTCAGAGGTATTTACACTACTCAGAGTGCAAAGAACAGCAGAGTGTACAGCATAACTGCTAGCTGAGTGGAAGACCTCAGTACGACACAGGTGACTACACTCAAAGCGTTAGAGATACCTGGGTATGTTCTTTCACACAAATCCTAAGTGTGTCCAGATTGTTAACTGAAGCTGCTGTTGGAAAACTGAGAATTTAGGGGTATGAAATTAGAAGGAACAACTCACTAGCCAGGGGCATTTCTTTTCAATATATAGAAGTTCCCTGGCTATTTGGATGGCGTGAACATGAACATGGGTGACCAATATAAACCTAAACATTTGGTAAGTACAGAACTCCTCACACACCCTCTTTTTGGTATGAGAAAGTGTAAACACAGATTGCATTCAGATATCTGCCTTCTGTCCTGTGTCTTGCATGCAACTTTATTTACAGACTGAGTAGTGAGAGACTCTCATTACACTCTAAAGGACTGGTTGAATCACAGAATTTTCTGTTCTCTATGTTTTCCCCACTTCTGACCAAGATCAGGAAAAAGCCTTCTTTATCCCTTTGTTAAAAATTAATTTTTGCCTCTTCCTATCTTCTTAATCTGTGTATTTCAAGGAAATGTCAAGACTCTTAAATGGCACATTATATGTAAAGCAAAAGAGCAACTTTCAAAGATCCTCTCACAAGACATTGTACCCATGTATTTGTTAAATTTTTCAGCAACTAATTCCTTTACTGATAATAAAACATAAATTTCAACTGTTTATCCAGGCATTTGATCTGCCCAAAACATACAGGAACAATGAAAAAAGAAAAAGTGAGACACATACACTGATAAGAAGCTCAAGTGAGGAGGACACAATTTTTAACACATAGTGCATGCAAACCTAATCAAAATCTGATTCAGGAGAATTTTATTCATGATACTACTAGGGATATTATCTGTTCTTCAGCACAGAGAGATACAGGGAGACACAGAGAGACAGGGGAGAGAGATGCAGACAGACAGAGAAAGAGACAGACACAAAGAGGGGTGATAATCACAGTTCAAGGTTCTTCATTTTTACACCTATACTTAAAATGATATTGTGGATCACAGCTGAAATGTTTGATAAAGAGATCTGAGAAACCTTCTGGTATTTGTTTACTAATGGAGATGGTATTTCTTTTATGTTTTGAGAATATTTGATCCTGCTAGTACAAAATATCTCTTGAACTTTTAGACTAAAAAATGGACCAGAATATTTTGGAGCAGCAGACAGACGGATGGTAAGAAAAGTTACAGTTCTCTGATTCATTTGGAACAGCAAACAAGGGAGAAGAAGTAAAATACAATGTTTAAAAATTCTCTGTGTAATTTATTTTTATCTGTGTGGTCAAAACATCCATATCCACAAAAGAAAATAATCCTATGGATGGAATAACACATTAAATTTATTCTTTAGTAAAACTGTAACTCACATTTTTGTTCTTTTATACTCACATTAAGTTTTTATTTTATTTTAATCTTTGAATGAACTAACTCTTAGTCCTACAATGTTGTGAGTAAATATGATTAATACTGCAGTTGAACAATCAAGAGTAAACAAATCACTGTTTCGATATGTATCAATTCTGGTCTCACTCTAGCACATTCACTTCTGGCTGAAAACATAAACTGCTAATGAGCTGATGCTCAAATTATAAAATAAAAAAGATGACATGTTTTACATTAAAGAAAGAAAATTGTTGCTCTAGCCTAGGAAAACATTTCTCAAAGAAAAATCATTCCTGTACAATAAAATACAGAAATTTTAAAAATTCTTTTCAAGACACACTATGATATTATTTATGGGATAATCACGTAATATTTCATTACTAATCAGTATTAATATGTATTTAATATTATTGATCCATAGTAATTTATTTTTATCACTGGTTTCTAGGTGTGGGATAATTTCACAATTGTGTTCATGATGCTTTCAGTAAGTGAATTGCAAAGCAATAAAATTGGACCTCATCAAATTAAGAAAGTGATGTAGTCTTCATAACTTTACAGCTTGTTTTATTCCTGGCACAGACAAGGAGTCTGGATATGCTTGGGGAATTATTCATGAGCAGAAAAGGGCTGACAGTTGGATAACTTCCAGTTACAACAGCAGCAACATTCAAGAGGAACCTATTAGGATTGCTATACAATGTGAAAAAAGTGTGAAAAATGGAGGAGAGGGTATAAAAGAAGACAAAAGTGCTGACCAACAGAATGATGGTTTTGGTGGCCCTGGTTTCAGCTGAAGATCTATGTGCAATGTTTGTCTTGTGAATATGGTGCATTCTCTGCTTGTGCCTGTACAGGATGGAAATCATGGAACTGCTGGTCCAAAGCATGAGACCCACACACAGTGCATCAGGGAGGGAAAGAAGAATTGCACTCAGGATTGCTCCAGAGTTTTTTGGCGAACAATAACAGAACAGTATCCAAACTCTTTTCTGTAGGTGATATTTTTGTGGTAATACTTGTCAGTAACATACATGAGAACAATTGTGTTTAACAGAATGTGGAGAATCCAACAGAGGGTGCTGAAGATGCATACATACTTGGGTGCTGTTAGCTTAAGCTGTGCCCACAGGGAGTTCCTAGGGCTGATCTTGATCACCTGGAAAACAGTCAAGAGGCAGGTGCTGCCAATGGACACACCTCTGCCTACTCGGTGAATATAGAAAACAAGTTTGCATCCATGGTCGCTGAGGAAATCTTTCAATCCAAATGCTGCCATGGTTTCAGGAACCCCTCTAAACAGAATGGTCATGGGGTTGGCTACAGTCAGGTGCTTGAGAATCAGATCTGTGGACATTAATCTGCACTTAGGGAAATGAAGACAGGAACCCTGGTAAAGAAGAGAGAAATTCCCCACTGTTGCAATGAGTGTCTGAGAGAAATAAACCAATGCCATTGCCAAATCTCTGGATGCCATTGAGCCAGGTTCAGTGTGCAATATTTGTCTTCATCGCCAGATATTCTTGCATTGAATAATGCAGAATGGCACAATAGTTATGTATATCAACTTAAATCTAATTCTCTATCCATCAATTTAGTTCATTTCAGAAGTTTCTAGCAATAAAGGTAGGAACTGAAAATGAGTTAATAGTACAAAAATCCATGGCATATTATTTATTCTGACAACTAATGAGGCAGAACTGTGATTATCCATACTGTATAGATGAGAATATTTTTTGAAGAGGACACTGGGTGAAATGTATAGTTCCCTCCCTACTTAGATGCACATTTGTATCTGAAAGTCAGCTGTAGTAAATTATAGTTAACCACACTGTTAGTACTAGAGCCTGAGATAGCTTTTTTTTTAATAATTCCAATCTGCTCAGATTTTTAAATCTTGTATTTGGTGTATCTGTGGGCTATTTTTAAATATTTTCTTTGCAAATTATTTCATCTTTCTGCCAATGTTTATCATATGAATGAATATTAATGATGAGAAATTTCATGCCTTTCCATAAAACTGTGGGTACAGGTTCTAATTTGATGCTACACTTACCTGCAGTTTAGATTACTTACCTTAGATGATAACAGAAAATTTTATTTGGTCTTAAGTAAGAGAAAAATGGTTAATTACAATATCTCATCATATTATGCTGTTTCATATACATAGAGCTCTTAAATACAAACACACGATTAATATATTCGAAAAAGGAACCAATTTAATGTGAACTTTCAAGGATACACTTACTATAATTAATCAATAAAGGATTAATAAAGGATTTGAGAGAAATATTTAGATACAAAAATATTTACAAAATGAAAACCTTAATGTGTTAAATGTGCATTGTATAATTAGATATGACAGACCACACTATACTTATATTAACAAATTAATATCAGCATGACAGTTAACTGAAACCTGTGGGTGTGGCTTGATAGCTGCTGAGTGAAAACAGGACACTCAAACTTCTTCAGCCGAAATTTTTTATCAGAGACACACTCACTGTCTCCACTCTACACCTTCAGCCTCCTCCTTGTGTGGCACAGGAATCAAGGGAGGAGAATCAGCGCTACTCCTGCTGCTGAGAATCAGATGTCACATTTCCATGCTGACTACAGAAATGTTGATTGTAACCTCAGACATTTTGTGTTCAGTTCCACAATAACCTTGGTAGTTGAGTCTTTGAGCCCAATCAGAACATTGGTTTTTCAGGTTACAATTCCTGAAATCCAAGTTCCATTATCTCTTGTGTTACCCATCACCAGTTGATGTCGCTGTGAATTCCACAATGCTCCATTAGGAAACTGAATTCCTGGATTGTGAAAGGGTATGAGACTGACCACACTTTCTTAGGTCATCTCTTGGTTCAGAACTACTGCTTCCCTCCCACATGTCTCTGGCACAGGTCACATTTCAAACCAACAATAACTTTTCCATTTGTGGTTAAAAAGCCAGACTGTTCATCACTCTCCTCCTCTGCCATACTCCACCTCTGATAATGGTGTTACACATACTCACCTGGATCCATGCAGTTACCAGGACTCTTGTTGAGCTATGATTTCTCTGACACCTAATATATTTGTGGGAGAGCTGATCAGACCTGAGGTGTGTGTTTGTGAGTCAGTGACCTCACCTCCCTACAGATCATAATTATCCCTCCGCCCTCCCATTACAGTGCAGTATGTCAGGGAGGCAAGTGCACCCACAGTTGCTCATTACAGAGGCCAGTTACAACTTTCCAGTAACTCTCTCCTTAGAGACAGTTGCAAATCTAGAAAAGGTTCTTTAATCTAGAGAATAATTGAGGACTGCGACAAATGAGAATTCAAATGAAAGTGAGCAAGAAGCACTGAGGTCTGACATTTCAGGTCCTGAAAGCAAAATACCAATTATTCATTGACTTCTGTGATACTCTTTGAAGTGCTCAGAATGCACATTTAGTTATTTGTGAAACTTCAGAGTACCGCACTGTACTATCCTTACCAAATGATCAGGAATACATTGATAACCACACCCCAGAAGAGAACTTTCAATATATAAGTAGAGGGAAGTAATATTGCTGTATTTTCCTTGAGAAATCACTGGAGCCACTGGCTCAACTCAAAGAAAATCAATTTAGCAATATATATATATATATATATATATATATATATATATATATTACCAGTGTTCATTACTTTACTGGTGAAAAGTTAAAGAGAACTATGACCATCAAAGAAGTGGTATATATACAAGTTCATCTGAATAAAAAAAACAGGAATTGACCTGGAAGATCCTGGAGTTCTTCTTTTCCAAATCAAACATAGGATAAGTGCACCTTTCGAGGTCCTGGATTGTTTAGAACCACTCTTTGTACTTTAACCAACGGATCAGCAAAAGGCGTAGACATACCAGGAACCCTCTGAATGTTCCAATAAATTAATATATAACTTCAACCTGGATTATGATTCAATTCTCTTATTGTAATTCCTCAAAAAGACTACTTTTTTGTTCATTGTATAAAGAGAATAAAACCTAACAAAATGGAACAGAACAAAATCAATCCATAAAAGGAAAACATTGAAAGTGGTTTAGGACTTCAAAACAAAATAATACAAAATCATCCATTACTATTTTTTAATTAATGGATGAGCAACTTCATGTTGAGAACATTTACATACCATATTATTACATACACAAACAAACACACACGCATGAAGGCAATAAACTTCCATGTAGGCATACATAGTGAAGTGCCTTCAGAGTTTTCAAAGACATGTTTATTACAAACCCTGCTAGGAAAAGAGCAATGCACAGTATAGAAGAGCCTGTATTTTCTCTCTGGACTGCAGACAACACCGATGTTGAAGGCACTGTATAGCAGGGAGACCAGCAGGTCCATTCCTCAGCATCCTGGCAACAGCCACAGGGGTGAATAACTCAGGGGTTCTTTTCAATTCCTTACTTTTCCAATGCATTCCATGCTATGCCTATAGGTTTGTCCCAAACCTATGGGCATAGGTTTGTCTTTCTTGTGGGTAGTTTTAGCATGATTCCAAAAATGAACTCTTATTAACTGCAACACAAGGATTACACTGTACCTTCAACTACAGGTGGATGGAATAAATAATTTTTCCAGGTAAGAGATGTTTGGAAATTCAGAGGACAAATGTTCATGAATCACTAGCATCCTTTACACTGTTCAATGGAAGATTTGTTCTGCAAATCTGCAAAAGAAACAGAGTGACTTCTCAGGTTATTCCAGATCATGTGCACATATGATTTCAAACATAGTATGTTAATACATTACACAGCCTAATGGGCTGAGTGGGCAAGTTAATATGGAGACAGACCTTGGGGAACTGCTTCATATTGGGGTGAGTAGAAGTGCAGCATTTGTCTACTAGTGATGGCTCAGATGCAGTTTTGTAGAAACTGTGTCTGCAGTCTGAAAAGACAGGGCTTGAAGGAGAGTAGGATGGTTACACACGTCAAGGTCAATGGTCTTGCTAAGTGAAAGGGCAATGAGCCCTGTACCGGGACATTAGTCTAAGATTCAAACATAGGCTCTCTAATTTCTGAAGCCGTTTCAATGATTCTTTTATTAGCATCCTGTACTATGACCGACTGGTATCTGTAGAAACAGCACACTTCTCCTAGGAAGACACAGAGGGCACTTTTTTCAAACTTTCAGTGGTTTAAGCCTCTTTGATTTTGCAGAAATGCTGTGCCAGAGAGTCAACTTGGGATTGAAATGTGACAGTGGTCTTGGCTATCTCTTTAAGGTTTTGACATAGGTTTGAGACAAGGAGTTGGAGTAAGACAAACCATTTATTCCTGTTTCCTTGAAGCAGTGATTCCCAGGCCTACAAAGAGAAGGATTAACTGAATCATTCTGAACTGTCAATACTGGTTCTTTACTATAATGGGCAGGCTCTGGTTTCCTGGAGCTATGTCTATATTTGGCATAAGATGTTCTAGTGTACAGGTTCTGTTCCATGTAGTGGGAAGACACAGACAGTTTCAGGTTCCACAGAAGATGAAAACACCTTGACTGGGTAAAGAATGCTGAAAATATATTTAAATTTTCTGTCTTTTTTATCACAAATGTTTAATGTTCTCCAACAGAACAGCTTCCATAAGAGTGTGAAAAAGCCCTCTAGTTGGAGGAATTTGAGGAGCAGCGATGGTAATACTTTTCCTGTGGAAGAAAAACCTCTTATTGACTATTACCAGCCCCTCAGAGCAATGGTTGAAAGTGGGCACAAGGACATAGTAAGTGATGGTAGGAGTCTGAGTGCAGACAATCTTTGGATGCCTATCTATGCATAGGAGATGGAGGTCAATGCAGACAGGAGAGTGTTTGACAAGCAACAGAGCGCCGACCATGTGTGGAGGACTTAGAAGTCAATATGCCCACTAAATGGTAATTTTGTGTTATTTAGAGATTAACATGACCTGTGAAGGCTAGGATGATTAATGTAAAATTACACTCGTAGGGAGGGAGCTGTCCAAATAGTGACCAAGAGGACATATTGTGTTCTATGCAAAGGGGAGCTTGAAATGATAGGATAGAGGCGGTAGATACTGGACCATATATAGACTTATTTGAATCTTTGTAAGAAGTCAGACTTTTCAGGAAAGGTTGTAAAAGTTGAACTGTTCAAGATGATGCATTATCTCTGAATAACAGCGGCAAAGAAAATCCCAAAGGAGAAAAGAATGGCCATGGTTCCTAGAGGCAATTGTGTTTAAACACATACTCCTCTTGTACACGAGGATGGTAAGGTTCTTGGGAGTCCATAGTGTGGCAGAATGAGTGTGGTCTTACAGGTGACAGCATTTATGGAAATACAGGACCAATAGTGTTTGGTCAGGGATGGGTTGGACCAGTTAGGTAAGGAGTGGGTGAGCTGGACTGTCATGTACAGATGTTTGGGCATAGGTGGGGAGATCAGTGGGCC
>PVJX010051792.1:0-10178 GCA_004027295.1 Dolichotis patagonum | reverse complement strand
CATTTCTGTTAGTATTTGCTTTATATAGCTGGGTGCTCTGGAATTTGGTGCATATATATTTAAGATTGTTATCTCTTCCTCTTGAAGTTTTCCCCTAACTAGTATGTAGTGACCTTCTTTATCTCTTTGGATCATTCTTGGTTTGAAATTCACATTGTCTGCAAACAGGATTACTACTCCTGCTTTTTTTTGGTTTCCTATTGCATGGTTTATTGCTGTCCATCCCTTGACTTTCAGTCTATGAGTGTCCTTTTGGGTTAGATGGGGTTCTTGTAGACAGCATATGTTTGGATGTTGTTTCTTGATCCATTCTGCCAGTCTGTTTCTTTTGATTGGCCAGTTGAGGCCATTTACATTAATGGTTGTAACTGTTATATATTGTTTTATTTTTGACATGTTATCTCTCTGCTGTTGTGTCTTTAGTTTTCCATTCTGCTTAATTGTCTGACTTGCTTGGTGGTTTTATCCCATGTGTATCTAGAATGTCTTTCAGTATTCTTTGTAGGGTTGGTTTGGTGTTCATGAAGTTCTTCAACTGTTCTTTGTCATGGAAGTATCTTATTTGTCCATCCATTTTGAAGGACAGTTTTGCAGGGTATGTCAGTCTGGGTTGGAAGTGGTTTTCCTTTAGGATCTGAAAGACTTCACTCCATGCTCTTCTTGATTTCATTGTTTGTGTTGAGAAGTCTGCCGTGATTCTGATAGTTTTTCCTTTATAGGTGATCTGTCTTTTCTCTCTAACAGTTTTTAGTATTCTATTCTTCTGTTGGATTTCTGGGATGGTGATTATTATGTGTCTGGGTGTAGTTTTATTTTGGTTATGGCTGTTTGGAGTTCTATATGCTTCACTTATTCAGATGTCTGTTTCTCTTCTGATGTTTGGAAAGTTTTCAGCTATTACTTCTGTAAATATCCTCTTGATATCATTTGGGCTGTCCCCTTCTTTTTCATTTATCCCTATTAATCTTATGTTATTTTTCATTGCATCATCTTGCAGATGTTGGATTGTTATTTCCTGATTCTTTGTTATTTTTAAAAGATCTTGTCTTTCCTGCTCACGGGCTGCAATCTTATCTTCGATGTATGAAATTCTATCTTCAATTTCATTGAGGTGGTTTTTACAGCTTTCAATAAAATTTTTTATTTCCTGTATATCTCTTTGAATCTGCTTTATGCATTCTGTTTGTTTCTTATAGTGTTCATTCAGGGATTCTATCTGTTTACTTTGCTCCTCTAATTTTTTAGCTGTGTTTTCACTAGATGCGTTCACTATTTCTTTCACTATTTTTATCAATTCTTCTTTTACCTGGGCAAGTATTTCTGATTTGAATTTCTCCATAGCTTTCCCTATGTGCATATTTATTTAATTTCATATCATTTCAGATATTTCATGTGTATGGCTTCTTTGTTCTTCTATGTACATGGCTTCTAAGCTTTCTTGGGGAGGTCTAGAGCTTTGAGCCTGCCTTTTGGTCTTTCCTTTTGTCATTTTTCTATATTTCCCTGCTTTGAGTGGTGTTCCAATGCTTTCTCTGCATGTGTGGTGCATTACCTCTTGCACACTCAGTTCCTGGAGGTGCAGTGGCTGCCCCACAGGCTCTTGGCTTCCTCACAGGGTCCTAACTCCCCTCTGTGGGCTCCTGGCTCCCTAAGTTGTAAGGTGAATGCTGGGTGTGGTCAACCCGGAGCCTGTAGAATCTCAGGCAGGCCAGGCCACTGTACTTTGTCCCAGGCATTTCTCCAGGAGGTTCCCTGGGAGTGAAGGGTGGGCCTACAAGTCCCAAAGAGTCAGGCCAAAATGCTCATTTCTGCAAAGTTCCTGGTCCCAAACAGACCTGGCCATGCCAGTCTCCGCAAAATTCCAAATCCAGCCAGCCTGGGCCTCTCTGTGGGTCTGGGAGGTTCCTGGTCCCAAAGAGTCAGGCCATGATGCTGGTCTCTGGGAGATTTCCTAGGGGTGAAGGGCGGGCCTAACAGTCCCAAACAGTCAGGCGGAGATGCCAGCCTCTGCAGACTTTCAGTCCAAACACCCCGGGCCACTCTGCAGGTCCAGGACGTTCTGGTCCCAAAGAGTTGGGCCGCGATGCTGGTCTCTGGGAGATTTCCTGTGGGTGAAGGAAAACAACTTTCAGCCCAGACTGATGTACCCAGCAAAACTTTCATTCTAATTTAATGGAGAAACAAGATACTACCATGACAAAGAACAACTGAAGAAATTTGCATCAACCAAACCAACCCTAGAAAGAGTATTGAAAGACATGCTAGTTAGAGATAAAAATGACCACAATCCCCAGAACAGCAACAGAAAGAAACCACCAGTTAGGACAAGCAATTAAACAAGGGGGAAAAGCAGAAAAAAAACAACTGGAACATAACATGGCAAAGTCTACCAAGAACATATCAGTGATACTAAAAATGTAAATGGGCTCAATTCACCTATCAAAAGAAATAGGTTGACAGAATGCATCAAGAAACATGATCCCACAATATGCTGTATACATGAAACGCATCTACCCAAAAGGAAACTCATAGATTAAAAGTCAAGGGATAGAAAACAGTGTTCCATGCAACAGGATCCCAGAAAAAAACAGGGGTAACTATTCTATTTGCAAGCAATGTGAACTTCAAACTTTTTTTAAAATTTTATTTAGAAAGAAGAAAAAAACCAAACAAAATAGAAAAAAGGGTAACAACAATACAGAATTCCAAAGGGAAAAATGAAAAGAACAACAACAACAACAAAACACTAAGAAATCACTAGTTGATAAATTACATACTGTCATCTTGGAAATAGTTGTTCAAGTTACAAAATTAAAGCATACAAAGTAGACATTCAAACAGTGAGACTATTAACAGTTCTGCTCAACAATCTAACAAAAACATTAGTATGGTTATCTATCTTCCACACTTAAACATACATGCAGTTGTATCCTTTAGAGCACTTTCTTTTTCTCTCTCTTGTACAGTAGCAATTATGCATTTTGGGTTTGATTACTCCTATAGTTCTTATTACTTTTTTTAATTTTAAAGATAATAAAACAAAGAGGGCAGAACAAAGCAGATCAGAACAGAACAACATAAGCAACACAACACCTTACAACAAGAGAACCAGACATTAACAGTAGCTGTCAAAATATCTCTTTCTCTGCTATAGTTGAGCATAGTTTCAGATACAATACTATCAAACATAACATAATAGTATAAAACTGTTCAAGAGAATGAAAGAATTACAGGACATTCTGAACTGAATAACTATGATCAGTGACTACTATAATATCTCATTTTGAATAAAAAGATTTGTTTATACTATCACATATATTAAAATCCCAATAAGACACAACATGATAGAACCAATGGTAATAGCAGAGTAGAAGCATGGTAGGACTTCTAAGGAAGATGATAGTAAATCAGCAATGGCTGCCATAATGTTTTGTTTTCTTCAAACCCACTGTTCATTCCATCACACATAATAAAGCCAAACAAAACAGATTAAAACCATTCCAACTAATGAATGAAAACATTGAAAGGCTTCAATGCTTCAAAGCAATGAAATGGGGAATCATGATTACTATGAAATCTTATATACTCTTACCAACTCTCATACTAGGGAGACTATACAGTATTTACACATTTGTGTTTGGTTTATTTCGCTTATGAGTATAGTCTCAAGTCATGTCCATTTATTTATAAATATCTCAATGTGATCATTCTTTATAGCTAAGTAGTACTCCATTGTATAAAAATGCCACATCTTTTTAATCCACTCCTCAGTTGATGGGCTCTTAAGTTGTTTCCAAGTTCTGGCTATTACAAATTGTGCTGCTATAAACATGGGTGCACATATATCAGTGTAGTATGATGTTTTCAGATCTTCTGGGAATATGCCTAGAAGTGGGATAGCTGGGTCAAATGGGACTTCCAAGCCCAGCTTTTTGAGGAATCTCCAGACTGACCTCCACAGTGGCTACACGAGTCTACACTCCCACCAACAGTGCAAGAGTTCCTTTTTCCCCCACAGCCTCTCCAGCACTTGCTGCTGGTAGTTTTTTCTATCCTGGCCATTCTTTGTGGGGTGAGATGAAATCTCAGTGTAGTTTTAATTTGCATTTCTCTAATGACTAATGATGATGAACATTTTTTCATATATTTATTTGCCATTCATAATTCTTCATCTGAGAACTGTGTATTCATTTCAGATGCCCATTTTTGGATTGGGTCTTTGAATTTCGAGGGTCTGATTTTTTTAATTCTTTATAAGTTCTAGACATAAGTCCTTTGTCTGAGGGACAGTCCATTAAGATTTTTTCCCAATTTGTGGGTTTTCTTTTCACTCTACTGGAAACCTCTTTTGACATGCAGAAACTCTTTAATAAGATATGGTCCCAGTTATTGATTTTGGGAAGTATATCTCGTGCAGTTTGATTCTTGTTCATGAATTCTCTACCTACCCCTATATCTTCAAGGTTTTTACCTACTTTGTCTTCCAACAGATTTAGTGTTTCTGTCTTAAGATTTAGATCTTTGATCCATTTAGATTTTAGTTTAGTACATGGTGATAGGCATGGGTCTAGTTTTAGTCTTCTGCATATGGATAGCCAATTTTTCCAGCATCATTTGTTGAAGAGACTGTCATTCTTCCAGTGAACACGTTTGGCCGCTTTATCAAAGATAAGGTGGTTGAGTGAGTTTGTGGTTGTGGTTGTATCTTCCAATCTATTCAATTTATCTTCAAGTCTGTTTTTATTCCAGTACCATGTTGATTTTTTTACTGTAGCTTTGTAGTATAACTTCAAATCAGGGATTGTGATGCCTCCTGTCTTGCCTTTGCTGATTAGAATTGCTTTTGCTAATCTAGGTATCTTCTGGTTCCAGATGAATTTTAGGAGTGATTTCTTCAGATCTATGAGATATGTTAGTGGTATTTTGATTGGGATTGCTTTGAATCTGTATAGTAATTTTGGGAGAATGGCCATTTTCACATTGTTTGGTGATCTTCAAACTTAAAATGAATAATAGATAAAGAAGGTCACTACATACTCATTAGTGGAAAAATTCAAGAGGAAGAACTAACAGTTATAAATATATAGGCACCAAACACAGAAGCACCCAACTATATAAGAAAGATACTAATGGACATGAAAAACCAAATACAGAAGAACACCATTGTCACAAAGAGATAGGTCAACTGGACAAAAAGTTAGCAAACAAATAACAGAACTGAATCATACCTACAAGCAATTGGACTTAGTAGATGTTTACAGAGTGATCCACCCAACCACATCAGAATACACATTCTTCCCAGCTGCACAAGGGACATTCTCCAAAATAGATCATATATTATCCCATGAAACATTCTTAAGTAAATGCAAAGGTATTGAAATTATCCCACATGTAATATCTGACCATAGCACACTGAAATTGGAATGGCAATGGTGTTCCAATGGCAAAAGAATTTGCAAGACAAATTGCAAAACCTGTATAAATACATGGAAATTAAATAACAAACTTTGGAACAACCAGTGGGCTACAGATGAAATTAAACAAGAAAAGAAGCCATACCTACAACTCAGTGAAAATGTGGAAACAACATACTGTAATCTGTGGGATGCAATGAAAGCCGACTTAAGATGGAAATATAAAGCAATAAATTGTCATATAAAAAAAACAGAATGAGCAGAAATAAACAACCTAATGCTTCATCTCAAGCTTCTAGAAAAAGAAGAACAAGTTAAACCCAAAGCTCATAGAAGAGAGGAAATTGTAAAGACTAGAGCATAAATCAATGCAATTGAAACTTTAAAAAAACCACAAAGAATTAATGAATCAAAAAGCTGGTGTTTTGAGAGAATAAACAAAATTGACAAACCTCTAGCTAACCTTATCAAGAAAAGGAAAAAAACCCCAATTCACACAATAAGGACTGAAAAAAGGGAAATTACTACAGAGCCCATGGAAATTCAAATGATCATGAATACCTACATTGAAAATCTCTACTCACATTTAGTGGAAAACACAGAGGAAATGGACAGATTTCTAGAAACATATGAACTACCAAAGCTCAACCAAGAAGATATGGCAATTTTGAATAACCCAATATCAGCTATTGAAATTGAAAACATAATTAAACACTTACCAACAAAGAAAAGCCCAGGTCCTAATGGATTCATGGCTCAACTCTACAAGAGAAGATTTGATGCCAATTCACCTTAAATTCTTAAACTCCTTAAACTGTTTAATGAAATTGAAAAGGAAGCAATCCTCCCTAAAACATTCCTGGAGGCAAGTATTGCTCTGATATCAAAACCAGAGAAAGACCCAACCAAAAAGGAGAGCTATAGGCCAATCTCACTCATGAACATTGATGCAAAGATTCTCAATAAATTACTGGCCAATAAAATGCAGCATATCATCAAGAAGATTATACATCATGACCAAATTGGGTTCATTCCAGGAATGCAGGGATGGTTTAACATACACAAATCAATAAATGTAATACATCACATCAACAGACCCAAAAACAAAAACCACATGGTCATCTCAATACATGCAGAAAAAGCTTGGATAAAATCCAACATATGTACATGATAACCCTTCAGACACTCAGAATACACTGTGTCTACCTCAATCTTATAAAGGCCATCTATGACAAACCAACAGCCAACATTATACTAAATGGACAAAAACTGAAAGCTTTCACTTAAAAATCAGGAACAAGACAAGGATGTCCACTACCACCACTCCTATTCAATATAGTTCTGGAAATGCTAGCTAAGGCAATCAGAAAAGAGAGAGAAATAAAAGGAATAAAGATAGGAAAGGAAGAAGTTAAATTATCACTATTTGCAGATGACATGATACTCTATATAGAAGACCCCAAAAACTCCATTAAAAGACTACTGGAAATAATAAAAAAGTTCAGCTGTGTAGCTGGATACAAAGTCAATGCTCAAAAATCAATAGCCTTCCTGTACACAAACAGAAAACTCACCAAGAGATAAATCATGGAAGTGTCACCTTTCACAATAACATCTAAAAAAATGAAATACTCAGGAATCAACCTAACTAAGAATGTAAAAGACCTATATGCTGAAAATTATGCTTTGCTAAAAAAGCAGATTGAAGAGGATATTAGAAAATAGAAGAATATTTTTGTTCTTGGCTAGGAAGAACCAACATTGTGAAAATGGCCATACTGCCAAAACTGTTATACAGATTTAATGCAATCCCAATCAAGATACCACTGACATACTTCACAGAACTAGAGAAAACACTCCTAAAATTCATTTGGAAATAAAAGAAACCTAGAATAGCAAAGGTAATTCTGGGCAACAAAGGCAAGGCAGGAGGCATCTCAATTCCTGACTTGAAACTATATTACAGAGCTTCGGGCTAGCTACCAGGTACACTGGACCGAGTCCCGGAAGCTCCACAGCCTTAGTGCACCACGCCCAGTGGCCTTCTTTCAGTTAGGGAGGCAGAGGCCAGGCAGGGGGACTCTGATGTCCTGGTAGATATTACCCAACCCCTAGGACACAGGACAGTGGCCCGAGTTTCTGCGGGCTCCAGTTCCCCAGGTCAAGCATCTCCCTTACAATTTAGGGAGCCAAGAGCCTGCAGAGGGGAGTTAGGACCCTGCAAGGTGAGACCTGCCATCCCAAGGTGGGCTCCTGGAGAGCTGGTGACCTGCGCTCCAGGCAATTGAGCTTTGGGCTAGCTACCAGGTACACTGGACTGAGTCCCAGAAACTCCACAGCCTTAGTGCAACATGCCCAGCAGCCTTCTCTCAGTTTGGGAGGCAGAGGCCGAGCTGGGCGCCTGACAGCCCAGTGTGGGCTGGCCTGGGGAGAGCTTAAAACCAGCACTCCCGGTGGTTGAGATCATACTCACCCCCTAGGACATGGGACTGTGGCCTGAGGTTCCACGGGCCCCAGTTTATGAGGCCCAGCTTCCACCTTTCAACTTAGGGAGCCAAGAGCCTGTGGGAGAGCCAGCAGTGCTCCAGGAACTGAGGGTGCAAGAGGTAATTCACCACATATCCAGAGGAACTTTGGAACACTGCTCAAAGCAAAGAAATATAGAAAAATGACAAAAGGTAAGACCAAAAGGCAAGCTCAAAACTCCAGCCCACCCCAAGAAAGCTTAGGAGCCATGTACGTAGAAGAAAAATGAAGCCATACACATGAAATGTCTGAAATGGTATCAAATGAAATAAAGATGCAACTAGAGGAAGCTATGGAGAAATTCAAATCAGAAATACTTGCCCAGGTAAAAGAAGAATTGATAAAAGCAGTGTAAGAAATAGTGAATGCATCTAGTGAAGACACAGCTAAAAAATTAGAGGAACAAAGCAAACAGACAGAATCCCTGAATGAACACTATAAGAAACAAACAGAATAAATAAAGAAGATTCAAAGAGATATACAGGAAATGAAAAATACTATTGAAAGCTGCCATAACCACCTCAACGAAAGTGAAGATAGAATTTCAGACCTCAAAGATAAGATTGTAGCCAGTGAACAGGAAAAGAAAGATCTTCTAAAAATAACAAAGAATCAGGAAATAATACTTCAACACCTGCAAAATGACACAAAGAAAAATAACAAGATTAATAGGGATAAATGAAAAAGAAGAGGGCAGCCCAAATGATATCAAGAGGATATTTATAGAAGTAATAGCTGAAAACTTACCAAACATGAGAAGAGAAACTGACATTTGGATAAGTGAAGCATATACAACTCCAAACAGCCATAACCAAAATAAAACTACACCCAGACACATAATAATCACCATCCCAGAAATCCACCATAAGAACAGGATACTAAAATCTGTTAGAGAGAAAAGACAGATCACCTATAAAGGAAAACCTATCAGAATCATGGCAGACTTCTCAACACAAACAGTGAAGTCAAGAAGAGCATGGAGTGAAGTATTTCAGATCCTAAAGGAAAACCACTTCCAACCGAGACTGACGCACCCTGCAAAACTGTCCTTCAAAATGCATGGAGAAATATTTGCATAACAAAGAACAGCTGAGGAACTTCATGAACACCAAACCAACCCTACAAAGAATACTGAAAGACATTCTAGATACACATGGGATAAAACTACCAGCAAGGCAGACAATTAAACATAATGGAAAGGTAAAAATATAACAGCAGAAAGATAGCATGTCAACAATAAACCAATATATAACAGTTACATTCATTAATGTAAATGGCCTCAACTCACCAATCAAAAGAAACAGACTGGCAGAATGGATCAAGAAAAAACATCCAACCATAAGCTGTCTACAAGAAACCCATCTAACCCAAAAGGAAACCCATAGACTGAAAGTCAAAGGATGGAAAACAATACTTCAGGCAACCGGAAACCAAAAAAAAGTGGGGTAGCTATCCTGTTTGCAGACAATGTGAATTTCAAACCAAGAATGATCCAAAGATATAAAGAAGGTCACTACATACTAGTTAGGGGAAAACTTCAAGAGAACAAGATAATAATCTTAAATATATATGCAGCAAATTCCAGAGCACCAAGCTATATAAAGAAAATACTAACAGAAATGAAAAATCAAATAAGCAATAACACAATTATAACAGGAGGCATTAATACGCCATTGACACAAAGGGACAGATCAACTAGACTGAAAATCAGCAAAGACATAAGAGAACTGAATCACACCTGTGAACAAATGAACTTGATAGACATATACAGAGTGTTCCATCCAACAACATCAGAATATACCTTATTCTCAGCAGTACATGGGACATTCTCTAAAATAGACCATATACTAGCCCACAGAACATATTTATGTAAATGCAAAAGAACTGAAATTATCTAATGCATGTTATCGGATCATAGTGCCATGAAACTAGAAATTAATGATAAAAGAAATTGGAAAAAACCTACAAACACATGAAAACTGAATAATACACTCTTGAGCAATCAGTGGGTCACAGATGAAATTAAAGAAGAAATTAAAGAATATCTACAAGTAAATGAAAATACAAACACAACTTACTGGAATTTGTGGGATGCAATGAAAGCAGTCCTGAGAGGAAAACTTATTGCACTGAGTTCCCACATCAGGAAGACAGAACGAACACAAATAAATAACCTGAAGCTACAACTCAAACATCCAGAAAAAGAAGAGCAAGCCAAGCCCAAAGCCAAAAGAAGGG
>PVJX010051791.1:0-10184 GCA_004027295.1 Dolichotis patagonum | reverse complement strand
CTGGAAGACAAAGTAGGTAAAAACCTCAAAGATATAGGGGTAGGAAGAGAATTCATGAACAAGAACCAAAGTACACGGGAAGTACTTCCCAGAATCAATAACTGGGACCACATCTTATTAAAGAGTTTCTGCATGTTAAAAGAGGTTTCCAGCAGAGTGAAAAGAAAACCCACAAATTGGGAAAAAATCTTCATGGACAGCGCCTCAGACAAAGGACTTCTATCTAGAACTTATAAAGAATTAAAACAAATCAGACCCTCGAAATTCAAAGACCCAATCCAAAAATGGGCATCTGAAATAAATACACAGTTCTCAGATGAAGAAATATGAATGGCAAATAAATACATGAAAAAATGTTCATCATTATTAGTCATGAGAGAAATGCAAATTAAAACCACACTGAGATTCCATCTCACTCCAGAAAGAATGGCCAAGATAGAAAACACTACCAACAACAAGTGTTGGAGAGGCTGTGGGGCAAAAGGAACTCTTCTACACTGTTGGTGGGAGTGTAGACTGGTGCAACCACTGTGGAGGTCAGTCTGGAGATTCCTCAAAAAGCTGGGTATGGAAGTCCCATTTGACCCAGCTATTCCGCTTCTAGGCATATTTCCAGAAGAACTGAAAACATCATACCACAGTGATATATGTGCACCCATGTTTATAGCAGCACAATTGGTAATAGCCAGATCTTGGAAACAACCTAAGTGCCCATCAACTGAGGAATGGATAAAAAAGTTGTGGCATTTTTATACAATGGAATGATTACATCGAGATATTTATAAATAAATAGACACGACTTGAGACCATTCTCTTAAGCGAAATAATCCAAAACTCACAAGGGTAAATACCATATAGTCTCCCTAGTATGAGAATTGATAAGAGTGTATAAGACTTTATGGTAAGCATGAGTCCCCATCTCATAGCTTTGAAGTCTTTCAAAGTTTTCAATCATCAGTTGGAATGATTTTATCCTGTTTTGTTTGACTATATCATATGTGATGATATGAACAGCTGTTTTGAAGAAAACAAAACATTATGACAGCTATTGCTGATTTAATATCATCCTTCTTAGAAGTCCTACCATGCTTTTTTTGTTCTGCTACCGTTGGTTCTATCTATCACACTGTGTCTTATTGGAATTTGAATATGTGTGATAGTCCAAACAAAATTTTTTTTTTATTGAAAATGAGATATTATAGTACCCATTGATCATTTTCTGTTATTCGGTTCAGAAAGCCCTGTAATTCTTTCACTCTATGCATGGCTTTATACTATTGTGTTATGTTTGATATTGTTGTATTTGAAACTATGCTCAACTATAGCAGAGTAAGAGATATGGTGTTAGCCATTGTTGATGTCCAGTTGTCTTAATGTAAAGTACTGTGTTGCCTATGTTGTCCTGTTCTGAGCTGCTCTGTACTGCCCCCTTTTGTTTTATTCTCTTTCAAATTAAAAAAAAAAAGACCGAAATCCTGTAGGAGTAATAAAATCCACAATGCATAATTCCTACTGTAAAAAAGAGAGGAAAAGAAAGTGCTCTAAAGGATATAACTGCATGCATGTTTAAGTGTGTAAGATAGATGACCATATTACCAGTTTTGTGACATTGTTTAGCAGAACTGTTAACAGTCTCACTGTTTGAATGTCTACTTTGTATGCTTTAATTTTTTAGCTTGAACAACTATTTCCAGTGATTACAGTATGTAACTTACCAAGTGACAATTTCTTAGTGTTTTTGTTTTTGTTGTTGCTGTTCTTTTATTTTTTTCCTTTGGAATTCTGTATTGTTGCTATCCTTTTTATGTTTTGTTTGGTTGGTTTTTTTTCTCTCTCTCTTTAAATAAAATTTTAAAAAAAGAAGAAGTAAAACAACTATCTGTGTTGAGCATCCCACAAAGGAAATGGTTTTCCTCTTCATCAGGAACTGGTAAAGCACGTGGGGTACTGTGGTTGTAGAAAAGCAGAGATCAACAAAGGACAGGTTCCTAAGGAAAAAGTACATGGGTGTGTGGAGTCTGGAGTCTGTGTGGATGATCACGACCATCAGCAGGTTTCCCAGCACAGTCAGCAGGTAGATGGCCAGAAACAGGGAGAAGAGCAGAACTTGAGTCATTAGATCCTGTGAGAGGCCCAGGAAGACAAATTCTACCATGGAGGTTTGGTTCTTAGCTCACATGGATGTTTGATTCTGTTCATGGGAAAACTAATAATATGCATCAGCTCTTTCAGAAAGTCTGAGTAGATTAACTATTTTATTAATCAGTATTCAAGAGTGTACTTTTGGCTTACTGCTGAGATCTCTTTTTGCTGTGTAGTTCTAACATTTGAAACCTATTTTTGTTTTTATTTTCTCTCCTTGAATCTTTTAGTAAGACTAGTGGGAAAGAGTTTCTGAGAGTGTGTTATGTGAACAATCTGTCGTTCCACCACTTGATGACTTGTTGGAGTAGTAAGACTAAAGTGGTGCTGACAGTGAGGCCTATCTTCATAATTTTTGGGGAAGCAGATTGACATAGATTTAAATGACTAAGTATTTTAAACTAATGATACTAATGAAGGCTGCACTTTTTTCATTTTACAACATAATTTTAAAAGTAAACTCCAGGCAAGGGTAGAAAATTACTGTCTGTGACTCCATCCTTTGACCATAGTCTTCTGTCTTTTGTTTTCAATGAGAAGTGGATCTTGATAAACATGTTGGTAAACATGGCTACATGTTTGGTAGTTGTTCTCAATAATATCCTTTAAATAATCCTTCACCTCACTGCACAGTCTTTTGTTTCTTTGCAGAGCATCTTTGGGCAAGGATGACACATGTTTCACATAGTAGGCACCCGCCTATCATTACTGTTAGTTTCTTTACTTTCACTTCTCTTATATTTTCTTTTAGACAATATGAGTCTGATACTGTACCTAGTATCATGATGAGGAAATAGTAAGTCCAAGAAATTATCAATCTCACTTTTCTAAGTCTCCATTATTATGAGTCATGAAATTCTGAGTGAAATTTAAAAACACAATTCTGAGATATAATAACAGACTATAAAGGGCAGTTGGATGAATTTTTGTACATGAATGGAAGTCTCTTGAAACAAACCCAGTAAAAGGAAAATAAATAAAAAATAACTTACAAGTGTGAAAAAAAACCCCTAAGGAACAACATTAAGAAAGTATTTGCTTCATAGCTCAGAAGAGGAAAAACTGGAAAAAGACAAAGAAAGTATATGAAATAAAACAAGAGCTGGAAAGTGCCCAAGTATTAGGAGGGATATGATTATCCACATCCATGAATAGGGATCTAAAAAGGTCTTCTCCAAGGCACATTAAAATCAAGCTGCCAAAGTGACGTATAAAGAGAGAATCCTAAAAGCAGCAAGAGTAACTGGCAAGTCACACATACTGAAAGCCCACTGGAGTAACAGCAGGATTCACCATACAAAACCTGCAGACTAGAGGGAGAAAGGGTGATTTATTTACAGTGATTAAAAAAAAATAACCTTGCTCACCAAGAGTCCTATATTGTCTTAGTTTTTGGTCATTCTGAAGAACTTCCTGAGGTAATCAATTTAAAGAAAAGACTCCTCCGGCTCATGGTTTCAGAGTTTTCATCTCCCTTGCCTTGAGCACACTACATCATGCTGTGACAATGTATCCTGGCAAGAGCATATGACAGCAGGGAATCTGCTCACTAGATGACAGCTGGGAAGCAAACAGAGGAAAGAAGAAGCTGGACCTCGATGTCTCCTCTGAGGACATGTTTCCAGTGACCTGGCTTCCTTTCTCTTGGCTCTGCGTTCAATAGGTTCAGTCACCTCCAAATACTGTCACAGACTGGAGACCTGGGCTTGAACACATGGCCAGTGGGTACACTCAAAATCACAACAAGAGTATCTATTCAGCAAAGCTAAAGTTCAGAAATGAAAGGGGCATAAAGTCTCAGACAATAATTTCTTTATCAGTGTGTTCATTATTAGCTTACAAAAATGGTACTAATTTTGCATCCTGCTACAATGCTGAGTTTGCTCATTAATTTTAAGAGTCTTTTGGTAGAGTTTTTGGAATTTCTTAGTAGAGTTCCACCCTTCCTTGTGCATACCCCTATTCATTCTTGCCTAATTGCTCTTGCTAATGTTTCCAGTACTATGTTGAACAGGAGTGGTGACAGAGGACATCCTTGTCTTGTTTCTGATTTTAAATTTAAGGTTTTCAGTTTTTTCCCATTTAATGTGATGACCAAAGTAAGTTTGTTCTTTTATCAGATTGAGAGCAGCCAGACCCCACAACTCTTAACATTTAAGTCCAACAGCCCATTTAACTTCCTATAACTATTTTATTCAGGGTTTTTATCATGAAAGGATTTTGGCCTTGTTGTTGTCTATGTGATGTTCTGCATGAACTGATTTGTGTTGTCATACCTTCCTTGCATCCATGTGATATAACCTGCTTGGTCATGATGTATGATTTTTTTGAATAATTTGTTGTTTTATCTTTGCCTGTGTTTTGTTGATGATTTTTACATCTACATTCATCAAAAATATTGTTCCACATTTTTCTTTTTATGGTTTGATCCTTGTCTGGTTTGGAACCAGAGTAATGGTAGCTTCTATGAAAGATTTTGAGAGTACTCCTTTCCTTTAAATTTCATTTAAAAAGCTTGATGAATATTGATTTTGGGACTTTCATGAGGTTTTATACAATGCAGCTGTGAACCCATCTGCATCTTGCATTTTCTTAGTTGGTAGGAATTTAAATTATTGTTTCAATTTCATTGCCTGTTGAGGTAATTATATTTAAATCTTCTTGGCTAAGTTTTGGCAATTTGTGTGAATCTATTAGTTTATTCTGAATTTCCCAGTTGGTTTTAATCTCTTTGGTTATGGCAGTGTCCATTATGATTTCATCTTTTTCATTTCTAATGGCACTGATTTGGCTTTTATCTTTTCTTTTGTAGTTATATTAATTTTTAACAAGAAATTAATTTATTTAATTAATTTATTTATTTTCTCTTTTTGAGACATAGTTTCACTATGCAGTTCAGGCTGGCTTTGAACTCATTTTGTAGCCCAGGCTGGTCTGGAACTTGCAGCAATCCTCCTGCCTCAGCCTGCTGAGTGCTGAGACTACAGGCATCCATATTGTAGCAGGCCTTTATTTGTTCTTAAGAATAATCAAGCTTTTAATTCATTCATTGTTTTTGTGTGTGTGGCCTCAATTTTTTTTTTTTTTGATTTCTGCTGTGATGTCTTTTCTCTGTTGGAGTAGGCCATGTGGCAGGAGTGCAAAGTGGGCTGGTAGGTTTAATGTTGAAAATTGTGGGGTCAGGTCACTCCCTTCTGCCCTGGTTGTTGCCTTCATATAGGATGGGTTAGTTAGTTAGCTTTTGCCTCTGCTGTCCCAACCTGCCCCCCACTGGGGATGGGACATTGCTCCTCTTATGTAGGTCTGAGCTTTCACTTGAGGGATGGAGCTTTGCACTGGGTCTGCACTCTCACAGCGGGGGATCACGGCTTTAGATCCACTCTCATTTGGAGGGGTGGGCACCAAACCTTCTCTGCAGGCTCAGGTAAGAATAGGCCTGTTATCTCATGCTTTAATTTTCTTAATGTTGAAGTAAGAGACATGAAAATTCCAGCAGCAGATGTTCAAGAATAACTGGAAAAATGAGTAAATAAAGAAATGATGAAGCATGAGGAGGATAAAGCAAAGAACTGGGTGTGAGATGAGAAAGGCTGGAACTACAGCAGGGATAGTTGATGGATGGTGCTGTGACGTCATCCCAGAATTCAGCATCTGGGCCCTCTGGTAACAGAAGACACAGGGACATGAACTTGTATGTGTGAGTGTAAGGAATAGAATTAAGGAAGAAAGAACTAAAAGTTCATAGAAACATACAGTAAACCAGTGCAGGATTCTAATTTGAGGTCAATGGAGAGGTACCTGATATTAGCAGAAGTTGATTGTTAAGCCCTTCCTGAAGGTAATTATAGCCCAGCCTACCAGCACAAAGAGAGAGACAGGTAATGACAGTACTTGCAGAAGTCATGAGATACACTTTAGAGTTTGGCTGGACAAGATCACTACTTTGGAGTCAGTCCCGGATACTATCAGTTTAGACAGGACAGCCTTAGCAAGACCATGTGGGTCACAACAAATCTAGGCCTCAGATCCCATTTACTGGCAGAAATTTTCAGAAATGGTTAATGAGGAGAGGCGCTCTTGAGGATTCTTTGAAATATATGTGCCAAGAGAGGGCATTTTTAGGGGAAGACAATTCACCTGAGGAGAGGAGACTGAAATGTACCCCAGGACAAGACCAGGGATCACTGTTGCCCCAGGGATAATGAGATTAGGCCCTGGTGATTCTCCTTTGAACAGCTCCTCCAGGACCTCTTTCCTCAAAGTCCTGCTGTTTTCATGTGAATCACGGACCTTCACCAGGAGAGAAGTACAGGAAAATCTGAGTATTCTGATCCCCAAACTTCCATAACTATGAAGCACTTCCTCACAAGGAGAGTGAATTACACACCTTCTGGGAAGCCAGCATCTTGCTTTCTTAGAATCCTACTCTAGGATCTCAGCTGCAGTCTTTCTTTTGCAAGTACAAACTGGCAATATCTGTGACTGGATCCTAACCAAATCTTCAACTCACCTCTGATCCCAACCATATCCATAAACCCCCATCCTGCCAGAATAACCATTCCCCTTGCTTCAGTGTCCTGGAAATTTTCATTCCTAAAGTGAATCCCAGAGCAGTTTCTGTGGGCTGGAAACTTTACTATTTCTTTTTTGAGGTAAGAACTCTGTCTGGTTCTGGGATATATGTAGAGTTTGTAAGTTTTGACAAAAGGCATCAACACTTTATACACTTCTGCTTCTTGAATCCTGCAGTTCCTTGGGATTTATTGCTCATTAACTCCTCTCTACTGTCTGAGCATCTTGCACATGACCCAATTTTGTACCTGAAGGATTCCTTTTAATCATTCTCTATTATAGCTACACTTGAATTTCCACGATTCTTGATTATGACTTCTTGGAAAAAGACTCAATCAATGCATTTCTATATGGATACTTTCCAAGTCTTAAATAGTCTGATATGGGCCCCCAAATGATTTTTACCTTAAAAGAGTACCATACAATTTTGTTTCAAGTTCATTTTGCCTACATGCCTGCTTAACACTAAAAATGCCATGAAAATTCAACTGAACATAATAAAAAATTAAATCAATGAAAGATATAAAGGAAAAATGTGCATTAGATTAACTTTACCCTGTTAATTGTCTATTATTTTCCATGAAGTATAGCAAACAATGCTCTTCTATTAGTTTCAACCTCTTCTGAGCTTTCTTGCTTTAAGGAGTCCACAAACCACCAGGAGTTTTTGTTTGACGGGTGTGTTTTTGTATGGTCTTCTTCTTTAGAGGACCCTGGAGGGTAGAAACCAGAAAGTGGCAATGGGGAGAAGGTAAAAGTCTTAAATCAGCATTAATGCAGGTAGGGCAGTTGCAGAGTCTGTGTTTTACCACCTTACACCTCTTTGCAATGCAATCTTAATTTAGGTGCAAACATCTGGATGAATATGTTTGGCTCATCATTATCTTTCTTTGTCTATCCATTTGTGTTCTAAATAATGAAACAAGAGCATCCTATGTGTTATATTCACCATTAAAAGCACTCAGAATGATTTTCAAATACACCTTTCAGTTTTCAGCAGGCAAAGAATGTATTCCAGTCAGTATTTTTCAGCTTAGAACTATACCTTGACTTTGGTAAAGCAAAGGAAAGATCTGACTTCAGCAGGTCATAAGATACCAGTTTTAAAAGAGTGTGTTTCTTTGAATGGATCTGTGCCCAGAGTTCATTACGGCAGAAGCATTGGAAGACATCACTGCATTGGTTTATTCGGCAGTGTCCTGAAGTTTATGATGGTGGCCCCTTTCTCTGATTCATTATCCCCTGACCTGTATTCATTTAGCAAGCTGCAGTTCATCCTCAGACTGTAGCTCCTTTAACACTTCCTCTGAGTGTTCCCCCTGTGTAGCCTCACAGTACATCGTATTTGCCCTCGTCCATTCATGGCCACCACTGGGTGATGTGCTTGTCTGATTAGTTTTTCATATCTATACAATTAGCCATCTATCAAGGGTGGTACTTGACAGAATAGGTCCTTAATATTTACTGAGTGAAAGGAAGGGAATACACTATATTTGCCTTTCAGTGTTAGGACTTCATGATTCTACCTCTAAAAGGTTCCATCTAAGAGAAAAATGAATGGAAACATAAACAAATTATGGGTAGAATAGTTAGGAAAAATAAGAAAGAAAGAGGAACAATTCAGTTGTGAATTATCCTCTCTTCCAGAATGGCTACTAAGTCTTCAATCCAATTGTGAAACACTTGAACTCACAAGAGCAACCTAAGTGGATGTTGCCTCACATATCCCACACATTCCATGTCATTTGTTCCTCATTATCCTTCCCAGATGCCATCAAATGATTTTGGGAGTCAGTAGAGAGATATCCTTCCTCTTATTTCTAAGACTTGTAAAGCAAAGGGACATTTTTTGCATGCTCAGACTGTTGTGGGAAATATTGAGTAAAGGTAGTAATATGACTTTGGCCCTTTCTCAAAATGTCTCTTTTTTAGGAGTCAAACAATTTATCACTTATCCTAAGCACAATGACTACCATGCATCAAAAAAAAAAATCCCATCATTTTTCCTTTTATCACTGCCTCTTCAGGAGTAAAATGTTACCATTATCTTAAAAACACAACCACTTTTACCTTTAGATCTATATCATCCTCACCACTGAATCAACTCAAAATTCTACTTACCCCAGCTGAACAGCAGTTCACTCTTCAAGAAAGAGAGGATGATTGAATTGTCAACAGACCAGCAGTCTGAGAGTCCATAGATTCTTCTGCAGAGGCAGCTGTCAAACATAAGACCAAAAAGTAAAGGGAAACATCTGATCAGGATGACAAGATGGCAAAGAAATTTCTATGGATAAAATATTAAAAACCAAACTGCTACTCCCAGTAGATTTTAGGAAAAAAATATATATCTAAATCAATCCCCAGTGTGCATGGTTATTATGAAGACAAGGGTATTTTCATACATTTACAAGGATGTTTATAGGACTTACTCTCATTAAATGAAGTACATTTTTCAAAAACAGGAATCAAACTCAGGATTTTATCCTTGCCAGGCAGTCATTGTGCCACTGAGCTTTATTCATGATCCAATAAAATCAATTTTTAATTTACAGTTCACACCTGGTTAGCTTATGGCTCATCATATTTAATAAAAGTACAGAGAAATACACAAACCAGGGAGAACATTTAATTATATGAAAGAAAAAAAAAACTTCATGGGATTTCTATTGCCCACCCCAGTGTTCTAGAACAATCCAAAGCTAGGCTGAGCTTCTTAGGAGAAATTCCACTTAACCACCTAGTTCTAGACAACTAAAGACTCCAAAGAGAAAGGAGCCACAAAACTCCACCTTAGGAAGTGGCTTCATCTGGGCGGGGATCCTGAATGGCAGTGGGTCTTCTGAATGCTGAATGCCACACTCACAGCCCTGTACATGTTGGTCTTGATCACAAATGGTCTGACACTCCTGGTCATCACAGTGGATGTCCGGCTCCATGTGCCCATGTACCTCTTGCTCAAGCTGCTCTCTCTCATGGATCTCCTGTTCCCATTGGTTATTATGCTCAAGGCCCTCATGGATTTTCTGCAGAGAGTAAACACTTTTGGAGGCTTGGCCCTTCAGATGTTCCTGGCACTGACACTGGGTGGTGCCAAAAATCTCCTACTGGCCTTCACGGCCTTGACAGGTATGTGGCCATTTGTCATCCTCTAAATTACATGGTCTTCATGAGGCCTAGAATCTTCTGGTTCATGGTGTCCTCATCCTGGCTTGTGGCATTTCTGAGTGCTCTAGGACACACAGTGTACACCATGCACTATCCCTTTTGCAAAGTGTGGGAAATTAGACATCTTGTCTGTGAGAATCCAAACTTTCTTGAAGCTGGCCTGTGCAGACACCTCCTGATATGAGCTCATGGTTTATGTGATAGGTGTGTCCTTCCTGACTCGCCCTCTTGTCATTTTTGCCTCCTACACATTAATTCTGTTCACTGTGCTCCACATGCCCTCAAAAGAGGTCAGGAAGAAA
>PVJX010051790.1:0-10180 GCA_004027295.1 Dolichotis patagonum | reverse complement strand
ACCATAATGGCTGGATGAGAGACTCAGGAACCTCTCACCCAAGCAGAAGACCTCATCAGTCTCCAGTCCATGTGGTGACTTTGCCCCCCCTAAAATAGAGATCTGCAGTGGGTAAATA
Source organism: Dolichotis patagonum (assembly GCA_004027295.1). Classification (NCBI taxonomy): domain Eukaryota; kingdom Metazoa; phylum Chordata; class Mammalia; order Rodentia; family Caviidae; genus Dolichotis; species Dolichotis patagonum. The sequence continues at coordinate 10,062 of PVJX010051790.1, read as the reverse complement.
GAAGGAAAAGTGAAACTTCCTCCAATTGTAAGACCTTGGTGAACCTGGCAAGAGAGTGGGTAACCCCCTTCTCCACACAGAGAACATCAGACAGGTTGAGGAATGTGCCAATAATGCCACCTCAACTTAGAGAAAATTAAATGAACATATTAGACCCCCAGTGACACAGCAGGGCCTCAGCTGACACAGACAATACAACCAGGGAGATCTGGTGAACTGCAACAACATGAAGACATAAAAATATCAGGAACTAAGAGTTGCCCTATATCAATACTTCTAGGCTAGCTAGCCACAAAGAATATGAGACTCACCCAAAAGGCCCTGTAGGAGAAATTCAGGAGAGTGGATCTCTTCTTCATTGTGGTACCCAGCAATTTGACAAACATCAACCACACAGTAAGATGCAATTGAAATTAAAAATCAATACAAAAAATTAATGAATAAAAAAGTTGGTTATTTGACAGAATAAACAAAATTCATTATCACATGAAACAAAATTGACAAACCTCTAGCTAACATTATAAAGAAAAAGAAATAACCCAAATTCATGCAATAAGGACTGAAAAGGGGGAAATTACTACAGATACCATGGAAATTCAAAAGATCATGAATACCTACTTTGAAAATCTCTATTCACATAGAAAGGAAAACACAGAGGAAATGGACAGATTTCTAGAAACATATGAACTACCAAAACTCAATGAAGAAGATATAGCAATTTTGAATAAGCCAATATCAGCTATTGAAATTGAAAATGTAATAAAAAAAACTTACCAACAAAGAAAATCCCAGGTCCTGATGGATTCACAGCTGAATTCTATGAGAATTTTAGAGAAAACTTGATGCCAATACTTCTTAAACTCTTCAATGAAATTGAAGAGAAAGCAACCATCCCTATATCATTCCTGGAGGAAAGTATTACTCTCATAACAAAACCAGAGAAAGAGACCCAAACAAAAAGGAGAACTATAGGCCAATGTCACTAATGAACATAGATGCAAAGATTCTAAATAAAATACTAGCAAATAGAATGCAACAAATCATCAAGAAGATTATACATCACTATCAAGTGTGGTTTATTCCAGGAATGCAAGGATGGTTTAACATACACAAATCAATAAATGTAATACACCATATCAAGAGAGCCTATAATAAAAACCACATGGTCATCTCAATAGATGCAGAAAAAGCTTTCAATAAAGTCCAAAACACGTTCATGATAAAAACCCTTCAGAAACTCAGAATACCCCAATCTACCTCAATCTTATTAAGGCCATCTATGACAAACCAACAGCCAATATTATACTAAATGGACAAAAACTGAAAACTTTCACTTTAAAATCAGGAACAGGACAAGGTTGTCCATTATCACCACTCCTTTTCAATATAGTTCTGGAAACTCTATCCAGGGCAATCAGATGAGAGAAAGAAGTAAAAGGAATAAAGAGAGAAAGAAGTAAAAGGAAGCAAAGAAGTTAAATTATCACTATTTAAAGATGAAATGATACACTATATAGAAGACCCAGAAAACTCCATAAAAAGACTGCCAGAGTTAATAAACAAATTCAGCTGTGTAGCTGACTACAAAGTCAATGCACAAAAATCACTGCTCAGAAATGAATAGCATTTCTGTATACAAACAAGAAGCTCACTAAGATAGAAATTATGGAAATATCGTCCTTCACAATAACATCTAAAAAATGTAATACTTCTGAATCAACCTAAGAATGTAAAACATTCTAAGAATGTAAAGCAACTATATGCTGAAAATTATACTATGCTAAAAGAGGAGATTGAAGAGGATATTAGAAAATGGAAGAAAATTCCTTTCTCTTGGCTAGGAAGAACCAACAATGTGAAAATGGCCATACTCCCCAACTATTATATAGATTTAATGCAATCCCAATCAAAATACCATTGACATACCTCACAGATCTTGAGAAAACACTCCTAAAATTCATCTCAAGCCAGAATAAACATAGAATAGCAAAGGCAATTGTGAGCAATAAAGGATTGCAGGAGGCATTTTAATTCCTGACTTGAAACTGTACTACAAAGCCACAGTGATAAAATCAGCATGGTACTGGTAAAGAAACAGACCTAAGAATCAATGGAATAGATTAGAAGATGCAAGTATAAGTACAAAGACACTCACCACCTGATATTTTACAAACTGGCTAACCATGTTTACTGGAAGAAGACTAGCCTGTTTAATAAATGGTGTTGGGTTAATTGGCTCTCTACATGCAGAAGACTGAAAGATCCATGCCTATCACCATGCACAAAAGTAAAGTCTAAATGGATCAAAGACCTAAACATTAAAACAGAAATACTAAATCTCATAGAAGATAAGTTCAGTAAAATCTTGGAGACATAGGGGCAGGCAAAAAATTCATGAACAGTACACAAACTGCATGAGAAAAACTTCAGAGAATTAACAACTGGGAACTCATGTTATTGAAGAGTTTCTGCACTTCAAAAGAGATCACCAACAGAGTGAAAAGAAAACCCACAGAAAAGGGAAAGAATTTTAGCCAGCAACCCCTCAGACAGAGGACTTATATCAAAAATGTATAAAGAACTGAAAAATACGAAACCCCCAATATTCAAAGACCCTCTCGAAAAATGAGCATCTGAAATGAACACACAGTTCTCATACTAAGATATACAAATGGCAAATAAATATGTTAAGAATTGTTCACCATCACTGGTCATTCAAGAAATGCAAATTAAAACAACACTAAGATATCATCTCACTCTGGAAAGAGTACCCGCCATCAAGAAATCAACTGATAACAAATATTGGTGAATCTATTGGGGAAAAGGTACACTGCTCCACTGTTGGTGGGATTTTAGACTGGTGCAACCACTATGCAAATCAGTATAGATAATTCTCAGAAGACTAGGACTGGAAGCTCCATTCAAACAAGCATATTCCCCTCCTGGGTATTTTTCCCAGAAAAACTGAAAAGATCATGTCACAGTAATATATGTGCACCCATGTTCATTGCAGCCCAATTTGTAATAGTTAAATCTTGGAAACAACCAAGATGCCCATCAACTGCAGAGTGGATGAAAAAGATGTGGTATTTTTACACAATGGAATATTACTCATCTATTAAAAGGATGATCTTGAGGCCTTCATAGGGAAATGGAGATAACTTGAGACTATCCTCATTAGTGAAATAAATAAGAATCATATTTATAAATATCACATTGTGTCTCTAGTGTAAAAAGTAATAAGAACTCTAGGAGTAATAAAACCAAAAATGCATAATTGCTACTGTAAAAAGGAAAGGAAAAGGAAGTGTTCCAAAGGATACAGCTACATGTATGCCTAACTGTGTAAGATAGATTATCATATTCCTGTTTTTGTTAGATGGTTGAGCAGAACTGTTAACAGTCTCACTGTTTGAATGTCTAATTCATATGCTTTAATTTTGTAACTTGAACAACTATTTCCAAGATGACAGTATGTAATTTATCAAATAGTGGTTTCTTAGTGCTTTTTCGTTGTTGTTGTTGTTGTTGTTCTTTTCTTTTTTTTCCTTTGGAATTCTGTATTGTTGCTCCCTTTTTTCTGTTTTGTTTTGTTTTTGTTTTTGTTTTCTCACTTTAATTAAAATTAAAAGATTAAAAATAAAAGAAGATGGTAGGTAATTCATATAACCAGCAGCATGTAGACTGAAAGAAAAAAAAAACTGTGAAGCAAGAAAATACCAAATAAAATTTTATTATAGACTACAGAACTAGGCTTGAGTCTAGTTTCTTTCTTAGCTGCACACATATACTCAATTTTCCCAGTATGTTTTTCTGTAAACAAAGTTTTTTTTCCCCAGTGTGTGCTCCTAATACTTTAATTAAACCAAAGGCTCCAGATGTATGGGATTACCACTAAAATTTCTTCTGCTTCATCAGTTTATATGCTGGTTTCCATAGTAATACATTTATTTTTATTTCTAGATCTCAATGTTATTTATCAAAATCAGGTAAAATAATGAATGTTGCTTACTTATTGCCAAATTTTTAATTAATTTAAAATTTCAACCCATTTAAGATTTAATCTATATATTTTAAGCAATGAAAACCATACATAAATTGTAAATTCCTAATCTTTGACATTTATTACAAAGAATAATTTCTACACTAAACAAGGAAATGATAAAAGAATGAGAGGATGAGCCAAATAATTAGTACAGGTTTGTGGAGGTCCTTAAGACACCTAATTGGTCAATGTCTGCTAGAGTTGACTCAGGAGATGGGAGACTGGTAATCTCGAGGAACTGGAATGTCTTGCAAATTCAGGGGGAGATTGATTTTGTGGGGGAAAAAAGGAAACTCTAAAAGGGATAATCAGATAAAGGTTAATATTCAGTCAAATTGGGCACTGTCCTTGCTTGCCTGCCTGGCTACCTAAAGAAAATAAAAATCTGTGCTCAGGTCTCTATTGCCTTCATTGTTCTTCAATAAATCTGGGGCTTTAAATCAGTTTGGTGCTTCACCCCATGCTGGGGAAGACTCTTGACCCCTCTCACACAAAGGTCTTTCTCTGTCTCTTCTGTCTTCATTCATTTTTTCAATGAGGTTTGCTGTCTTGAAACAGGCATGGGTTAACAGGGCTGGGTAAGTGCATTAGCAAAGCAAGAGGAATATTGTACAGTATGAAATTCTTTTAAATTCAGTGTATTTTCAAAATACAAATCAGAGAATTTCAAGAGAAAAATCTTGTGTCTAAGGCAGAGACAAGAGTATTTGTTTTTGGTTTTAGGATTTCAGTATTTTTGGATCTTATTCTCTAAGTAATGAGAAGCCATTGATAGGATGTAAATGTAAAATTGTATGCTTGCATATTAGCTTCAGAATAATTTTTTGTCACTCTTCATTTTATCTTTTTTCTACTTTGCTTTCTTTTTCTCTTTCTTTCTTTCTTTCTTTCTTTCTTTCTTTTTTTTTTTTTTTGCCCATGTCTTTCCATACCATCTATGCTTCAAGTAAGTCCATAGGAAGCAGTTAGGACAGGCCTTTCAATAATGGAGATTGTGGCACAGAGCAGGTGGCATAATATGTATTAGTTAATGAATGACATAAATCAGTGTAACATAATTTTAGCCACTGTTACATAAAAACATGCTAAAGGAATAAAAGTAATAATAGAGGTTAATTTTTTTTATTTTCCTGATTTGCTGAATAGCAAAGATTTCTTTTAAATTTGACATAGAGAACAGAAAATTTAAACATGTGAATATTGTGCAAAGAATAATTTCAGAGAAGATATCTTCTAAGACTATTGAGCCCAATTTGTGTATGGCTTCCTTTAAAAAAAATTGATAGAGCAAAGAACTTGTAGAATAGTGATAAGAAGTAAATCTGAAAGTCTTTTCCAAAAGCATTAGCAAGGTGATTTGTGTTTATGATGTGCATAATTTTTATGATGGTTTTCAAGGATCCTGAATGTTTGTAGTGTATCTGTGGTAGTCTCCTCCATTTTGATGTCACAACCATGACTGTGTTATATTATGTGGGAAAAGGGAAGAGAGTATTTTCAAATAACTTAAGTGTAACTAGTAGGTTGTCATTGTGGTCAATGAGATGAGATAAACATTAATGCATCTCACCTAAAAAGTCAAATCTTTTTGCTAGAGGACCAAAAGTAAGGAAATAAAAAGCAAAGGCCTCTAGGAAGCACTGAAATAAAGTAGCTGTTATGAGTTTTATGGATTTGAGAAAATGAATTTTAAGCACAAATTCTTGTCAATTTGAGAGAAGTTTCTGAGCCTGAGAAGAGATGATAACTCTGGCTAAAATTTCTATATGGCTTTGTGAGACACTGAATAGAGAGTACCAGTGAACTGTTTCTGGATTCCTCAACCACAAAACCTGGAAAATAAATTATTGCTGGTTAAACTACTAAATTTATAGCAATTTGTTATGTAGCAGTAGAAAACCAGCACCATGTCTATGTCTAAAGAAAAATCACTGTATAGTTACAAGCAGGAGTGGTACTATCAAAGTTATCTTGAGTTTTTATGAATAAAGTTATAATTAGCAGAATTCTTCTAATAATTAGAATTTGCTGAGCAACAAGTAATAGACTTCCAATCTGACTGCAATAAATGTTGTTACCTCCCACAAATAGGAAGAAAAAATAGAAGAAAAAGATTTGTTTGGGTTATGAGGCAAATGATTTTCTTTTATACATATTACACTTGAGATGCCTTCTAAACATATAACTAGGGAGATGTTGAATAGACATTCATTGAAAAAGAACTTTGGGAGGTCAAGCTTAAAATGAAAGTGTGAAGCTTCAGTAGGGAAATTTTGAAACATGGTAGCTGATAAGATTACCTAGGATGTGAGAGAATACTAACAGGAATCAAGATCAGGTTTCAGATTAAAGATGACATTTCAGGTGAATAAAGGGAAAGGAATCATGCAAAGATGGAAAAGGAGTACTCAAGTGCTATAAAGAGAGAGCTAGTAATGTAGACCCCCTCCCCTGGGGAGATAACAGTTTTTCCAAAAAAGAAAGTATAATCAACCGTGCTAGTCTTCAAAGAAACTAATATAAAAAAATTGAAACTGGCAGGAGGAATTCATCAGGATTTGGTGATATGGAGATCAGACATTTGCTCCTGATTATTTATATGTTCCCAGTGAAAAGTTTTGGAGTTAATTGTATGTGAGTGGGATGGCTGATGAAGTTTGTGAGAAAAAAGAAAATATGAATTTGTCATCTCAGAGAAAAACAAAGAGAATTTACTAAGAAGCAGTTAAATTTTCTAAGATTGCCAGACAGACCTAAATTCAGATGCTTTATTTTAAAAAGGGAACAAATACTTTGGTGTTGAGTGTTGTGTTTTATTTCAATCTGTATGATTGTGGAAAAGAAATTAAGAAATCAAATCTTTTTATCATGGAACACTTTTACTCATGGTAATGACTCTTAGCTGCTTCTTCCTTACATCCAAATATTTTCTATAATGTAGATGGACAACCATTGGGGAAACCACCTTAAACTCTACTCATCCACACATTCTGTTCAGGAAAGTAATGTTGGTGAGTTTGGAAGGAAAGAAAGTGTGGTGGTCAACTGGTGGTCAACTTGTAACACACAGCTGAACTGAATCAGTGTGGTGCTGGTTGAGGAGGGTATCATGAACTGATTAGGCCTGCAATCTCCCAAATGAGTAGATAGTAAAAACTTAAATAAATTAGACAAGTGCTATTTTTTAGGGCTTCAGGAGGATCAAAACCCACTAGCAGAATTTGAGACTCTGTGGACTTAGACAAAAAATTTCTCAGAGCTGCCCATACTGGTTCTTGGACAAAGGCAGGGAATACTGAGGAAACTACAGAAATTGAGCAGGACCTTGGGAGTCAGTTCAAAGACTTCTCCAAGTAATAAATTATACCAATTTCAGAGAACTGTCTTATCTTCAGGTTGACATTTATGGCAAGACTGAGATAGCACGAGTAAGACAACTGCAGCTGTAATCTCTAGTTAATTAGAGTGGGAGAGGGGTGTTCTCAGGTGTGGCCTTATTTTACTTTTGAAACATCACTGGTATCACAGGCAACTACAAGCCTCAGCCAAGACCAGTGATTCACAGAGGTACACTTACTATGAATCTGCTGCCCATCTGCAAAGTGTTTAGGCTGGGGACAGATTCATAGGTTAACATAGAAAGCCAATTGATTAATATTGAATCTTGCTCAAACTGCTTTGTAGTAGTCTCCATCAAGTAGGTCTACCTGAGTGCTTTTACCAACAATAAGAAGAACAGAACTGCAGAGAAAAAAAGGTATTGTTCGTTCTGCTGGTGCTGTTAGTTCTCTTGGAGGAGCTTGTCATGCTGGCTTTCCTGTTATGATCCTCATCAGTGGAGAGGATCAGGACCCTGCTGTTACTGAGGATGGGTGAAATACTTTTGGGGGAAGCTCTGGTCCTTACTTTGAGCATTGCTTACTGGCTTTGGAGGGAATGATGGTTTATTGCTCCATTTCCTGGAGAGGCTTGTCATGCTGGCTTCCTGATATGAACTCAACTGTTCTCATTGTCAGAAGAGTTCAAGACCTCTTTGTTCCTGAGTATGATTGCAATTTGCTTTGAGGGAACTCTGGTCCTTACTTTGAGCATCACTTCCTGGCTTCAGTGTAGAACCCTCAGACTACTCATATAGATCCTTCATCTGTACCAGACTTTCTAGCTTCCTCCGCAGAGCCTTGGGACTTCCTAATGCAGATTTGTGAAACAGACTTGAATGAGTCATTGCTGTGGGCTCTAGGCCTCCCAGTTGGACTTGTGGTGGGTATTGTCATGGACTCTAGGTCTTCAGCTGGACTCATGCATGACTTTGCCATGAGATCTAGACCCTCAGCTATATTCTTTGGGCCTTTAGTATGTGGGCAGGTTTTCTGTACTTTTTCATGTTTGTCTCTTTGGGTGACTATTGTAAAACAATTCTGTAAATTATGCATCATTTATTAAATTGTTTACCTTGTGAACCTTGGCTACAATAAAAAAAACAAATATTTGTCATAGCCTTTACTTTTATTTTCCCTTTCCTCTTGGAATGATATTCCTGAAAAAGCATGGTTGTCTTTGTTTGGTTCATAACACTAATGCTGCAATTTTCCAGAATTCCTGCTGTAATTGAGTTTTTGGTATAATTCTCAGGTTATGTATTTTGAGCCCATTTTGCTGCAAATATATTATATTTTCTAGTATTTGGTAGAAAATGTATAGCTTTAGAATGTACTCTAGTACCTGTAAATGATTTGTAATTAACTGAAGAATATAGATTATTCACAAAGTGCACCAGACAAAAAAGGAAGAAGGGAATGACAGATTGAATATTGTTTCTCTCATATGAGAAACCTAACACATAAAGAAATCAAAGAGCAAAATATAATGTAGACAACAGAAATCAGGGAGATATATTTTTGGCAAATAGAATGAGCAATATGAGATGGTGGTAGGGGGAGAAGGGAAAGGAACACAAAAATAAATAAGATGTATTATGTACATGTGCCAAAGATATATTTTTAAAAGGATATTAGTATATAGAGAGTTCTTTAACATTTTAAAATCCAGAATGTTCAACAGAGACAGGATTTTAGGAGTGATGCTACCAGAAGTCTTTGGTTTAAAAATTTGCACATATTTAGAATACTTAATTTATAAAGAATACCTTTTCACTTATTTAGGTATGAATTCTTCTAGGAATGTTTTATAAATTTCAGAGTATGAGTTCTACAGTTTTAAAAAAAGTATCCCTAGGTAACTAATTATGACTTGTTAAATACACATAAGAGAATGAAATACTATTTAGCTGTAACAAAGAATGAAATTCTGTTATTTGAGAAAGCATGGATGAACATGGAGGGCATTCAACATGAAATACATGGATGAAAGGAAGACAAATACTGCAGTTTAGCTAATGTCAAATATTAAAATTTTTTAAAAAAAGGTTTAATCCATAGAAACAGACAATAGGATGATATTTTCCAGGGACCTGAGAGCTAGAGGAATGAAAAAAGGTTGATGAAAGTATACAGTTACAGCTAGACAGATGGAATAAATTCAGGAGAATTGCTACATATATTAATATTTTTACTAGTAATGTTTTATATACTTGAAAATTTCTCATAATACTTCTAAGATGTTTTCATCACTAAATTAAGCATATGAACACAAAGATATGTTCATTAACTTGACTTTGCTATTTAACAATACACCTATATATAAAAAATCATGTGATTCACGTAAGTATATATAATTATTTGTTAATTATAGCTGAAAAACTTTTATTCTATAATGCTTATGAGCTCATTTATCAGTATTGCAATTTTGAAAACTCATTATCACATTATGAATATGTTTTATCACTTTACTAAACCAAAGAACATATTGTAAAGGATTTCATTATCTTTTAACTTTCACTTGAAATTGTATTTGTCAGGATGCAATCAATGAAAAGAACAATACACATACCTCCTCTTATTATTCTGTTTTTTTCTAACACTCTTGGACTTAAAGTCTGCAAGGGCAGTAGTTGGAAA
>PVJX010051789.1:0-10184 GCA_004027295.1 Dolichotis patagonum | reverse complement strand
CACCCACAGTGGTCATGTCACAGAAAGTCTGGTAGATGACACCATTCTTAGTGCAAAGAAAATACAGGCCGTCTGTAGAGAACACCAGCCCATCTGAGGGTTCATTATCCACTTCAAACAATACCTAAAACAGCTGAGGAACCAGAAACATCCTAAAGGCTCCTCTCCCGAGTCCTGTCATTATGTGTCCTATGGCTATTAGACTCCCCTTGCATTCAGAAGACCCTGCCCCTGTGAGTGACCTAAAACACAATTATCTAATCTACCAGAAACATTCCTCATAAGGTTAAACATATATGTATCAGTGACCCACAATTCCATCACGGGTATGTCTGAAAGAATTGCGAGCCAGAACTCCAGCTGATATTTGTACATTAATGTTCATTGAAGTGTTGGTCACAAGACCCCAAAAGTGGAGACAACCCCACACATTCTTAAACAGATGAATGACAGAAAAAGCATGGAGTGTGTGTGTACCATATGTACACACACATAATATGTATGATATTATGTATGGTACATATATATTGATATATATGTGTCTATATGTATGTGTGAGAAAAAGAATGAATTATCCATGTGAAAACATTGATAAACCTTGAAAGCATTATGCTAAGTAAATTTAGCAAAACACAAAGGGGTACTTTATGATTCTACTTATATGGGGTAACTAGAAAGGCCAACTCTTGGCAAGAGAAAGTAGAACAGCAGTTACCCAGGAACAAGGGAAGACAGACTATGGATTCATTGCTTAATGGCCACAGAGTTGGTATCTGAGGTTATAAAAAAAATCTCTGGGCTGGAGATTTAGCTCAGTGGTGTAAGTGCCATCCTGGCAAGTGCAAGGTTGTGAGTTTGATCCCCAGTACTGCAAAAAAAAATTTTTTTTCTAAGCATGAGTAGCGATGATGGTTGCATAACATTGTGAATGTATTTATGCCATTGAAATGTACAATGAAGCCACGGCCACCCCAGGGCAAGAAGCAACAGCATTTCCTGAGATCTGTGCCATGTTGGAACTTAGGGTGCTGGGAAAATGAGAATCAAGCCTGCCGCCCTGGTAAGGGCTGAGAATCAAACATGCCATCTCCTTCCCCCCACCCAATTAGCAAGTAGTAGCCAGAGAGCTGAGCATCTCTTGGGAGGTTGACCATATGTAATGTAGCAAATACGGGGGATTTCCTTCCACTATGTCTTTGAAGGCAAATATTTTTATTGCCATTTGCTTTTTCCTGATTAATGGTATTGTTCTATTCAATATTCTGTTTTGATAAGTTCTATAATCTGTATTTCTTTTGATTTTGCTATACTTGATTGAAAGAACAACTATTGCGAGGATAATGAGATATACAATGGTACCCGTTACCATTACCCCGGTAACCTGCTGTGAAGTTCTGTACCAATTTCACTACTGTCTCAGTTGACTTTATTGCATCCTGTTCTGTTATACATTACTACCTCCAAGTTAATAAAAAATTAAATAAAAAACAATAGAACAAGAGAAAACAAGGTAACAAAATACCGCCAAAAACTCCCAACTCTACCAAAGCTGATCCATGGGGCATGGATGAGGAGAAACTCAAAAACAAAACAACAAAATTATATGAGGTAATTCAAAAGGAAATAACAACACCAAAACAGATCAATAAGATACTGAGCAAGCTGAAACATGATATAACTTAACAGATAATGTACTCAAAAAGCAAAAGGAGGAAAACAAAGTGCTCTAGAGGATATAACTGCATGTATGTTTAAGTGTGTAGGATTGCTAACCATATTACTAAGTTTTTGTTGGATCATTGAACAGAACTGTTTGCAGCCTCACTGTTTGAATGTCCACTTTGTATGCTTTAATTTTGTAACATGAACAACGATTTCTAAGAGGACAGTATGTAATTTATCAACTAGTGATTTCTTTCTGTTTTTTAAAATTCTGTATTATTTCTATCCTTTTTTCTGTTTTGCTTTTTTTCTCTTTATATAAAAATTTTTTAAAAAAAGAAATGTACACTGAACCTGATTGAAACAGAAAACTTTATTCAAAAGATAATATTTTACAATATTTTTTAAAAAGTAAGCAAACCTTTGAAGGACAAAGTCTGAATACCTGGCTGGGCTCTATTTATAACCTCACCACTCACCACAGGCACGATGACTCCTCTGCTTGACTTCACTGCAGCTTCGGAGCAAAGATGGAGACAAAGAACAGGTCTCTTGCTTGAGATCAGTGTTGGGCACAACTAGAGAAAATGTGGAGTTATTCTTATTGCTGGTTTGACACAAAACACAGCCTCCCCTTATCACTAATCCAAACTCATTTCTCCACTGAACCAGGGCCTTGCTGCCTGGGGTAAAAGGACCAGAGATGGTCAGTGTCATCCCATTCAGCCCATCAGGCCCAGTATCCAGTGCAGATAACACATGGCCTTCCCAGGGCCCTGAGTCTGGTGCTAGTCCCTGCCCTGGGCACTGGGCAGCCCAAGGAATTAAACATCCCCCAACCCCTGAAAACAACCAGAAGCTTACCAGTGGAGGGAGTTGCCAACAAGTCAACAAAAAAATGTACTGAGAGTAATGAATGATAGCCTCAGGAGAGCAAAATAAAAACCCCCACATGAGAATGAAGAATGGAGAGACCTGACTGGCAGCACAAAGATTTTCTGGATAGGGCATTTTAGTCACAGATGACACCTAGCTTTAGTACAGATGACACCAAGCTTGTTCTGAGAGGCTAAATATGACTTATCAGTATGAACAAAGAGAAGAAACAAAGAAGAAACAAAGAAGGAGAACAGATCCAAAGGCCTGGTGAACAGAAAGCAAAGTCCAGTGCACTGAAGCAATATATACAGCTTTTTTTATTTTAAAGAGAATAAAACAAAAGAGGGCAGAACGAAGCAGATCAGAACAGAACAACATATGCAACACAGCACTTCACAACAAGACAACTGGACATTAACAGTAGCTATCAAAATATCTCTTTCTCTGCTATAGTTGAGCATAGTTTCAAATACAATAATATCAAACATAACAAAATATTAGAAAACCATTCAAAAGAATGAAAGAATTACAGGGTATTCTGAAATGAATAACAGAGAATGATCAATGGCTACTATAATATCTCATTTTCAATAAAAAATGTGTTTATATTATCACATATATTAAAATCCCAATAAGACACAATATGATAGAACTGATGGCAATAGAATAGAACCATGGTAGGACTTCAAAGCATGATGATATTAAATCAGCAATGGCTGCCATAGTGTCTTGTTTTCTTCAAAGTGGCTATTCATACCATCACACATCTTAAAATCAAACAAAACAGAATAAAACCATTCCACCTGATGAATGAAAACATTATAAGCCTTCAAAGCAATGTAATAGGGAACCATGGTTACCATAAAACTATATGTACGCTTCTCATTTCTTATGCTAGAAAGACTATATGGTATTTCTACATGTGAGTTTGATTTATTTCACTTATGGGTATGATCTCAAGATGCACCCATTTATTTATAAATAAATAAATAAATAAATAAATAAATGATAAATGTGATCATTCTTTATAGCTGAGTAGTACTCCATTGTATAAAAATACCACAACATTTTTATTCCATTCCTCAGTTGATGGGCACTTAGGTGGTATCCAATATCTGGATATTGCAAATTGTGCTGCTATAAACATGGGGTACACATATATCACTGTGGTATGATGTTTTCAGTTCTTCTGGGAATATGCCTAGAAGTGGAATAGCTGGGTCAAGTGGGACTTCCATACCCAGCCTTTTGAGGAATCTCCAGACTGACCTCCACAGTGATTGCACCAGTCTACACTCCCACCAACAGTGCAGAAGAGTTCCTTTTTCCCCACAGCCTCTCCTGCACTTGTTGTTGGTAATTTTTTCTATCCTGGCCATTCTTTCTGGGGTGAGATGGAATCTCAGTGTGGTTTTAATTTGCATTTCTCTAATGACTAATGATGATGAACATTTTTTCATGTATTTATTTGCCTTTCGTATTTCTTCATCTGAGAACTGTGTATTCATTTCAGATGCCCATTTTTGGATTGGGTCTTTGAATTTCAAGGGTCTGATTTTTTTAATTTTTTATAAGTTCTAGAAAGAAGTCCTTTGTCTGAGGGACTTTCCATTAAGATTTTTTCCAATTTGTGGGTTTTATTTTCACTGTGCTGGAAATCTCTTTTGACATGAAGAAACTCTTTAATAAGATATGGTCCCAGTTGTTGATTCTGGGAAGCATTTCCCGTGCAATTTGATTCTTTTTCATGAATTCTCTACCTACCTCTATAGCTTCGAGATTTTTACCTTTTTTGTCTTCCAACAGATTTAGTGTTTCTGTTTTAATATTTAGATCATTGATCCATTTAGATTTCAGCTTAGTACATGGTGATAGGCATAGGTCTAGTTTTATTCTGCTGCATATGGGTAGCCAATTTATCCAGCACCATTTGTTAAAGAGACTGTCATTCTTCCAGCAAGCTTGTTTGGCCCTTTTATCAAAGATAAAGTGGTTGAGTGAGTTTGTGGTTGTGGTTGTATCTTCCAATGTATTCCATTGATCTTCAGCTCTGATTTTATTCCAGTACCATGTTGATTTTATTACCATAGCTTTGTAGTATAATTTCAAGTCAGAGATTGTGATGCCTCTTGCCTTACCTTTGCTGCTTAGAATTGCCTTTGCTATTCTAGGTTACTTCTGGATCCAGATGAATTTTTGGAGACATTTCCCTAGATCTATGAGGTATATTAGTAGTATTTGATTGGGATTGTGTTGAATCTGTATAATAATTTTGGGAGACTGGCCATTTTCACAATGTTTATTCTTCCTATCCATGAACAAGGGATGTCTTTCCATTTACTGAGGTCCTCTTCAATTTCCTTTTTCACGGTATTATAACTTTCCCTGTATAGCTGTTTTGCTTCTTTTGTTAGATTAATTTCTAAGTATTTCATTTTTTTTAGGATGCTAGTGTGCATGGTGTGGCTTCTCGTATTTCTCTCTCAGTATTTTTGTTGTTAGTGTATAGGAATTCTATTGATTTTGAGCATTGAATTTGTATCCATCTATATTGCTTAATTTATTTATTACATCTAGGAGTCTTTCAATGGAGTTTTGGGGGTCTTCTATGTAAAGTATCATGTCATCTGCACCTAATGATAATTTTACTTCCTCTTTTCTGATGTATACTGCTTTTATTTTTTCTCACTTGTCTAATTTCTCTGGCTAATATTTTCCAGTACTATGTTGAATAGGAGCAGTGATAGGGGACATCCTCACAAACACATGGAAACTAAATAATACATTCTTGAGCAATCAGTGGGTCGCAGAGGAAATTAAAGAAGAAATTAAACAATATATACAAGCAAATGAAAATACAAACACAACTTACTGGATTTTTTGGGATGAGTGAAACAGTCCTCACTGGAAAATTTATTGCACTGAGTTCCCACATCAGGAAGACAGAGTGAACACAAATAAACAACCTGATGCTACAACTCAAACATCTAGAAAAAGAAGAACAAGCCAAGCCCAAAGTCAAAAGAAGGGAGGAAATTATAAAGATCAGAGCAAAAATTAATGCAATAGAGACTAAGAAAACAGTACAAAGGATCAATGAATCAAATATTTGGTTTTTTAAAAGAATAAATAAAATTGATAAGCCCCTAGCCAACCTTATTTTTAAAAGTTAAGAAAAAACTCAAATTCATGCAATAAGGAATGAAAAAGGTGAAATTACTGCAGACTCTGTGGAAATACAGAAGATCATTAACACCTATTTCAAAAACCTCTACTCCCATAGGTTCAACAACACAGAAGAAATGCACAGATTCCTAGAAACTTATGAACTACCAAAACTGGGTTAGGAAGATGTAAAACTGCTGAATAACCCAATTTCTATTAATTAAATTGAAAATGTAATTAAATCCTTGCCAGCAAAGAAATGCCCAGGCCCAGATGTATTCACTGCAGAATTCTACAAGAAATATAAAGAAGCCTTAATTCCAATACTCCTCAAACTTTTCAGTGAAATCAAATGGGAAGCAATTCCTCCTAAGTCATTCACAGAAGCAAATATTACTCTAGTATCAAAACCTGAGAAAGACCCAACCAAAAAAGAGAACTATAGGCCAATCTCCCTAATTTACATAGATGCAAAAATTCTCAATAAAATATTGGCAGACAGGATGTAGCAAATCATCAAGAAGATTATACACCACAACCAAATGGGATTCATCCAAGGAAAGCAGGGATGGTTCAACATATGTAAATCAATAAATGTAATCCACCATATCAATAGAGCCAAAAGTAAGAACCTCTTAATCATCTCTATAGATGCAGAAAAAACTTTTGATAAAGTCCAACACTGATTCATGATAAGCACCTTACAGAGAATTGGTATAGATGGTCTTTACCTCAATATGATAAAGATCATCTATGACAAACCAATAGCCAGCATCATATTCAATGGCCAAAAACTGAAAGCCTTTACCTTAAAATCAGCCTACTCCTTTCCTTCCAACACTGTAGGTAAGCTGGAAGGACAGGCTCCTGGGAGGAGACTCGCCTGCGTTGCCCTCCCCCCTGGTGGCCACCATGAGAAACAACAGGATACTGATCCTGATCATTGTCATCTAAAGAAAAGCAAGATCAAGCAAGAAGATGGTCACTATTTTGACCATCTTCTCTCCTATTTCCATGAGCACTCTCTTAACAAGTCCTACAAAGATATAAAATCCCTTTGCATTTTTTAAACCTCTACACTTCTGTAGGACCTAAAGCAGACATGAGCTGATGTGAATGTTCCCCAGTGTTCACAGATGCCAGCCCTCTTTTCTTCTCACCAAGCCTGGAGATGGAATTTCCAGCTGAATGGGGTCTGCGCACTTTTTCTGCAGAGACTCCTGACAAGGGATGAAGCCCTGAGCCCTTTGTGAAGAAATCCCAAACAGGAGCAGCCAGGCCTCCTGCCTCACCCTCCCTTAGCACAATGCCCAGGGGCGGCAAGGCTTCTGATATTTTCAGGGAAGCTTTTAAATTTATTAATCATCAACAGAAATAACAGACTGCAAAGGACAGAGTTCAAAGCTCTCTTACTAGCACTCTTTCCCAATTTGTGGATTTTATGGACCTATTGTCCAAAAAATAAACATTAAAGAAACAGATGAGCAGACTAATAAAAGTTCATGTTGGTCACTAGGGTTTTTTTGGTGTTTTTTTTTTTTTTTTGGTTAATTTGTTTGTTTCTGCTTGTCTTTTCCAACAGCAAAAACTTTTGGAAAATATACTGGCATATATACTATCCTCATCATTTCACAGTAAAAGGAAGTCTTAACAACAAAATAGATCTTGATTTGTTAACTACAGGTACTTGTGCCTTGTTGAATATAAAACGTTACATTTATATACCCCTAACCTTTGGTGGGGTGGGATGTGGGGAACCATTTAGACCACTTCAAAGTTCAGGTGACATCTACTTGAGGACATGACCCTGCTTATCTAGTGCAGGCACACAGTGGGATACAGTTCTATGGCCATGACTTAGCAAGGTAAACACACATGTGCTGATTATGGCACTATACAAGAATGTAAACATGAGATAGCATGTAGTCAGTGCTTGTGGAGAGGACAATTAGAATTAGGACATGGAGTTTATAATATTATTTTTATGATGGTCATCCATAGTTAACATAAGAAATTGCAGGAAAATTTATCCACAACACTGAAGACATAGAATATTTAGTCAAGGGCCTGAATCCCACAGCAATGTCCCACATGAGTCCAGATGAAGACCCAGAGCTCATGACAATGCCTCCCACGAGTCCAATTGGAGGTCTAGAGCCTACAAGAGGGACTCACATTAGTCTCTTTTATGGATCCATGCTGGGAAGGCCCAAAGGTCAGCAGTGGAAACTAGGAAGTCTATGCCAGCAGCATGAAGGAGCTGTGCTGATAGGCTGAGGGTTCTATGTTGGAGCTGAGAAGTCACACTCACAATAAAGACCAGAGCTCTCCTGGAAAGCACGACAGCCATCCTCAGCAACACGAAGGCCCTGAGCTCCTCTGACAACAAGCACAGTACAGTACATGCTGGGAAGCCAGTGTGAAGAGTTCATCCTGAAAAAAAAAAAAGAAGAAAAAAAAAAAAGAGTTCATCCTGGAGACCAAGCAGCACACGTCTTCCTCTCTGGAGCCAGGAAGCAATGCTCAGTGTGAGAACCAGAGCTTCTCCAGGAGAACCAATGGCTCAAACAACAACATGTAGGAGAACCCACAGTGCTTCAACAACTCAACGCAATAGCTTACTTCTCAACATCTCTGTTTATGATGGCAAATTTCCTCAGGTAGAACATCTATGCTCAGCAGCATGGTGATTGAATCCAGATGGCATTAAGTTAACCACCACTTTTTAATCTATAACAAATATGTATTTACTTTAGTACTTTCTTTCACTGACTTCAAGATATATTTTTTAAATTTTGACATCTTCTGTCATATACCACACCCGTAGTAACACATAAATTGCAGAACAGTCTACATTTGACTACACCTAAAAAACTAGGAGGGGTAGATTTATTTGATAGGCAACACTCCTTCTAACCACAAGCCTCCAATCAATGGCTGTGCCTCATTGATTCAACCTCCCGTTTCCTCTTGAATCTGTTCCCCATGCTAGCCCCACCAAATTCTAATGGCCTTCACACTTATTTAGTTAACATGTAGGTTAGTCAGCATGCATTCATCTGTGAATAATAGAAAACTCATCTCAAAATGGCTTAAACAAAAAGTGAACATCACCTCCTGAAATAAGGCACCGTTGAGAAGGCAGGTTCCAGGCTTGGTTAACTCAGCAGCGTCCAGATACCATCAAGACCTTAGGCTCTTTTAGACTCTTCACATTGGCTACATCTTATCTGAGTTCCAGGAAGCCACTGGTGGTCTCAATATTGCTGAGAGGTAGAGTAGAGGGGAATAATGTCTTCCTAAGGCTCCCTTTCAGAAGAGAGCAAGTTTTTTGTGTTTCCTCTTGCATGCTTCTCATTGGCCAGAGACGGGTCAATTGGATTAATAGAACTTCCATAAAAAATACCACAGACTGGGTGTGCTAAACAATGCAAATTTATTTTTTCACATTTGTGGAGGGCCAAAGTCCAAGAATAACATGGCTAGTTTTGTTTCCTATTGAGGTCTGGTGCCTTCCAAGTTCTTTCTCTATGGCTTACAGGTTGTCACTCTTTCTCTGAGTCCTTTTGTGGCATTTTCTCTGTGTCTGCATCCCTGGTATCTCTCTTTCAGTCTAAATTTCCTCTTCCTGTAAGTAAACCAATCAGGATATGTGGGCTACCACCAGTGGGGGGAGGGGCAACCAGACCAAAGCCTTTCCCACCAGTCAGCACCATTCACAGACTGTGGGGGGACAGAACAAGGACTCACCAAGAAACAAGCCTTCCCTGTGAACCAGCACCACGTGCAGCCACTGCTGGCAGGGAAACAGCCAGACCACAGCCCCTACCAGCACACACATTGGCAAACAAGAAAAGAGAATCCCCACCCCCACTCCACCCCCCAGTAAGTGACTGGCCAATCCAGAGAAACACAGGCTGCAAGGTAGGTACTAGAGTTAAATGCAATTAGACGCTTGTGGTGTTTTGGTTTCACTGACATTACATGTCTAGACCCAGTGGTTTTATCACCTGTTTGAAGGATAGTGGTGTGCAGTGTGGCATCTGAGGTGATCACCTTCTGGGGGTGGTGGCCATTGTTGATTCCGTTATTTTGTTTTGAAGTCCTGTATCATTTTCACTGTTTTGTTGGGTTTGGTTTTATTTTGTTGTTGTTTGTTTGATTTTGTTGTATCCAATGGCATGAGCAACCATTTCAGGGATGGAAAAATATATTATGGTAGCCATTTTGGATTTACTGTTGTCTTCTTTTGGAGTCCTTTATTGCATTCATTGTTTTGTTTTTATTGGTTTGGTTCTGTTCTGTTTGATTTTTACTATGTCTGAGAGTATCTTCGGCTATTTTGAAGATGGCGGGAGGCATTATGGTGACTATTGTAGATTTTGTGTTGTTTTGAGGTCCTGTATCACTTGCACTGGTTTGTTTTGATTGGATTTATTCTGTTTGACTTTCCTTGGTCTTATCACCTTTAAAATTAA
>PVJX010051788.1:0-10180 GCA_004027295.1 Dolichotis patagonum | reverse complement strand
GTATATAAGACTTTATGGTAAGCATGAGGCCCCATCTCATAGCTTCAAAGTCTTTCAAAGTTTTAAATCATCAGTTGGAATGGTGTTGTCCTGTTTTGTTTGACTATATCATACATGATGATATGAACAGCTGTTTTGAAGAAAACATTATGACAGCTATTGCTGATTTAATATTATCCTTCTTAGAAGTCCTACCATGTTTTATTTTTGTTCTATTACCATTGGTTCTATCTACCACATTGTGTCTTATTGGAATCTGAATATGTGTGATAGTTCAAACAAATTTTTTTCTTTTTTATCAAAAATGAGATAATATAGTACCCATTGATCATTTTCTGTTATTCGGTTCAGAAAGCCCTGTAATTCTTTCACTATATGCATAGCTTTATACTATTGTGTTATGTTTGATATTATTGTAATTGAAACTATGCTCAACTATAGCAGAGTAAGAGATATGGTGTTAGATACTGTTGATGTCCAGTTGACTTAATGTAAAGTACTGTGTTGCCTATGTTGTCCTGTTTTGATCTGCTCTGTACTGCCCCCTTTTGTTTTATTCTCTTTTAAGTAAAAAAAGAGAATACATCAGACAAAACTATTGAATATAAAAATGTATAGTACTCATAAGGTGCATAAATGACGAATGTGAAGACAAGGTTTCTGAAATCAAGGACAAATTGGTAAATTAAACTGATAAGAACAGATACTAAAATTGATCTCAGCCAAAAGGTTGAGACACAATTAACAAAATGATACATTATACAGAATTACTCAGAGAAGCCTTAAAATGATAATAGAACTATAAAAAGTCATCTAACAGTTACTATATGATGCTAAAACCAATCTAACTCTACCTGAACCTAAAGAAAAGCTAGAAGGTAGTACACTTGGAATAAAAAAATTGTTTACACAAATCACAATACAGAACTTTTGTAGTATGTAGAAAGATTTCAACATATAAGTAAGTGAGGCATAGAAAACACCAACTACAACTAAAAATGAAACTCCACATGACACATTTTACTTAAAATGCCAGGTGTCTAACAACAAAAAGAAATTTAAAAAAACTGTCAAAGAAAAGCAAAAAATATATATATATATATGCATTAGAATTATAGCAGTCTTCTCAAGATAAAAACATAAAGGCCAGAGAGCTTGAAGTTAAATGTTTCAAGCCCTAAAATTAAAAAACTTCCAACATGAATTTGAATATCCAGCAAGACTTTCTTTCAAAATAGGCAGAGAAATAGGTACGTTCTCAAGAGACTTATGACCACTGAACCAGAATTTTAAAAATTCTTAAGAGTATCCTACACAGAGACAACAAAACTGATAAAAGTAAGAAATCCAGATGGAATGAACACATAAAGCAAGGTGAATAGACATAACAAGAAAGGAAAGGTAAACAAGGGAGTGGTCAGCAGAAAAGGTCTGAAATGTTAAGAATAAATCTATTACTTTCAGTAATAATTCCCTATATTAATGGACTCAACTATCCAATTAAAAGACATAGATTAGCAGATTAGAATTAAAAACACAGAATCAAATAAACTGTTGCATTCAAAGAATTACTCTAATCCAATAAGAAAATCTGGAGACTGAAAACAAAAGAAAGAAAAACAGTATTTCATGTACCAGGACCCCCAAAACTAGTAAGCATAGCAATTTTACTCTCAGACAAAATAAATGTAAGATAAAACTTATCACAATAGGCAAAGAAGGTCACTAGATACTAGTTGAGGTGATAATCCAACAAGAAGAGATAACACTTGTAAATATGTACTAAATATTGGAGTATCTATCTTGATAAAACCAATACTTTGGGACATAAAAAAAAACAAATATTAACATGATGATAGTGGGTGACCTCAATATGCCATTTTCGCAGAGACAGATCAACTGAACAAAATTTAATAAAGAAATGTCAGAACCTTGAAAACATGAATTTGATAGATACCTAGAGTGTCCTACTATAGTACAACATGGTACATTGTTTTCAACACACAAAACTTTCTCCAAAATAGACCACATATTAGTCCATAAAGTCTGCTTCAATAAATATGAGAGAAGTTAAATCATCTTATGGTGGCTGTAGACCAATGTGCAGTGAAATTAAACATAAATCACAGATCACACCACAGAAAATTTAGAAACACCTGAAAACTTAATAAAACTCTCCTGAACACCCAGTGGGTCGAGAAGAAATCAAGCAAGATATTAAACAATCTCTGGAATCAAATAAAAAAGCCAGGACAACACAACAGAACCTATGGGACACAATAAAAGCATCCCTAACAAGGACATTTATTGCAATCAGTACTCACATTAGAAAAACAGAGCAAGCTCAAATAAATAACCTGATGAACCTCAATGTATTTGAAAAACAAAAACAAATCAAATCCAAACCAAATTTAAGAACAGAAATCATAAAGATCAGAATAAATATTAATGAAATTGATGTTAAAAAGATAAGACAAAGAATTAATGAATTGCAGAGATGGCTCTCTTAAAGAACAAAATAGACAAACTTATAGCCAAACTTACAAAAACGAGTAGAGAAAGAAACTCACATCAATGCAGTTAGAGATGAAAAAAGCAAAATCACAACAGATGATATCAAGATCCAGAAGATGATTAGCAACTACTATGAAATATTATTTTCTAATAAATTGGAAAATCTTCAAGAAATGGACAAATTCCTAAACTCATATGAATATCTAAAACTAAAGCAAGGAAACATAAAAATTTTGAACTATTCAAAAATAAGCAATGGCATTGAGGTAGTAATAAAAATCCTACCAAGTATAAAACAAGACAAGGACCTGATGGATTCACTGTTAAATTCCACAAAACCTTTAAAGATACTATATCACCAATGCTCTTTAAACTCTTCAACGAAATTGAGATAGAATGCTCCCAAACTCATTTCTGGAGGCCAGCATTGCTCTGATCCCAGAAGTAAACAATTAAATAATAAAACTACATCCCAGTCTTCAAAGTGAACATAAATGTAAATGTTCTTAACAAGATTTTTGCAAATAGAATGCAACACATGACCATAATTATTATATATCATGACCAGACACATTTCAACCCAGAACTGCAAGGATGACTCAACATAAGCAAATGAATAAATGTAATTCACCACATATAAACAGAAACAAAGACGAACATCTCATGATCATATGAAAAGATGAAGAAAAAGCTTTAGACAATTCCAACATCGCTCCATAAAAAAAGATCCTGAAGAAAATATGTATGAATGGACTTACCTGAATCCAAATTTTTTAAAGTATATACACTATATGTATATGTATATGTATATGTATATGTATATGTATATATATATATACTTTCTCTCTCTCTCTCTCTCTCTCTCTCTCTCTATATATATATATATATATATATATATATATACCAATGGCCAACATTATATTAAATGGGGAAAAAGTGATAGCTTTCCAGCTACTATCAGGAATAAAAGATGCCCATCATACCACTTCTGTAAAACACAGTAGTTAAAAAAAAGAACAGAAAAAACATTAGCTAGAGGAAGCAGACAAGAAAAAGAAATAAAACGGTAACATGATATGAACAAATGAAGTCAAAGTATCACTATTTGTAGATGCATTAATCCTCTACTTAAAAGACACAAAAAATTCCACTAAAACTCTCCTAGAATTAATAATCAAATTCACCAATGTACAAAGATACAAAATCAACACACAAAACTCAATAACATTCCTGTACACAAATAATGAACTCACTGAGAAACAAATTAGAAAAGTACAATTCACAATAGCATCACAGAAAAATGAAATAGGAATTTACCTAATCAAAGAAGTGAAAACATCTACAATGAAAAATACTGTATTGTGAAAAACGAGAATGAAAAGGACATCAGAGAGTACAAAGATGTATTCTGTTCCTATACAGGCAGAACCATTATACTCAAAATGATCCTATGAAAACTAATTGATAGATTCAATGCAATCCCTATTGAAACCAGAAGAAATCCAGAATATCAAAAGCAATCCTGCACAAGAACAAAGTGAAAGGCATCAGAATACCTGACTTTAAGTTATACTCCAATGCAAAGTGATAAAACTGGAATGATATTGGATAAAAAATAGACATGTAGATCAAAGGAACAGAACAAAGAATGCAAAACAACCCCAGCTATTTGATTTTTGATAAAATGGTCAATAACATATGTTGGAGGAAAATAGCTTAACAAATGGTGCTGGGAAAACTGTATGTAGAAGATTAAAGCTAGACCCATGTCTCTCCCCAGTGCACTAAATGAAACATGACCCTACGGGAGAATAAAATTGTTAGCTAAACAGAAACAATGTGTACTAAACAGAAACAATGAACCTACTGGAGGACAAAATAGGTAAAACACTTTGAGGTCATATGTACAGGCAGGACTTTTAGAACAAAACTTAAATTGCACAAGAAATAACAAGATTCAATAAATGTGATAACATCATTTGAAATTTTTCTGCACAACGAAGGAGTCAACAGAATGAATAGACAACCTACAAAATAGGAAAAATGATCCCTTCTATTCTTCAGACAGTAGTTAGACTATATAAAGAATTCAATAAAATTAGACCCACTAAAAAATACCAAATTAATATTGGTTAACTGGAATGAATTGACACTTCTAACAAAAAGAAATATAAATGGCCAATAATCATTATGAAAAAATGCTCAAAATCACTGGCTATTAGAGAAATGCAAAGTAAAACAATGCTGATATTGCACCTTACACAAAAAGAATGGCAATCATCAAGAAAACAAATAACAATTGCTGACGAGGCTATGGTAGAAAAAAAAAGAACTCTTCTACATTATTCATGGAAATATAAATTACTACAGCCATTATAAAAATCAGTATGCAGATGTCTTAAAAAACTAAAATTACCAATTTCATTCCTGCTATCCCCCTCCTAGGTATCTTCTCAAAATAGCTAAAGCCATCATGCTACAACAATGTATAGGTAACTATATTTAGGACAGGATAATTCATAATAGTTAAATCTTGGAAACAGCCTGTAGATCCATCAACAGATAACTGGATGAAGAAAATGTGGTTGTTTATACATGATAAAATACTACTTGACTATAAATAGAAATAAATTTGAGTCATTTGTAGGAAAATGACATTTTTGGAAAATGTAATGTTAAGTAAAATCACACATAGAAGCTTAAACATTGCATGGTATCTATCATTTGAGTAAGACAAAATACAAATGAATAGTAAAATAAAGGATAGAAGAAAATAGGAAGATAGATGTTCTGTGTATGGGAATGTGTCCCAGAGATTGAGAGCAAGGGAAAGATTTTAAAAGATTTCATGTACATGCACCAAATACCCACAATGAATGCAATCATTATATGTTATAAATATGAACTAAAATAATAATAATAATGAAAATGGGGAAAGGGAGTCTAGAAATGGAGGGAAGGATATACGTAAGGATAGAACAAGAATAAAAAAGAATGAAGATGTGTAAGTGCACCTGCTCCCTAAAATGAATGCAAACTTCATGTACTATGAGCATGTACTAATAAAGTAAAATTAAATTTTAAAAATGTAATGTATTCTCCCAAAAAATCTAAGCATCATCAATCATAAAACATACTTGTTATTTTATATTCCATTAATGAAAAATACTGACAATTATTACTGAAAGACATTACCATTATATAATGTGTTCAAACTTTAGAGATGTTAAAATGAGGACAATACACGTCTTAGAATCAATAAAATGTTAAGTATTATCATAAAATAATAATACTTCAACGAGATTCCATTTCATACCCAATATGATGGCTAGAATCTAAAAAATAACACAAATATTGTCCAGGAGATAGGAAACTTGAAATACCTGTGCATTGCTGGTGCAAATGTGAAATGATACAGAATCTATGGAAGAGTTTAGTCACTTCTTAAACAGTTAAAAGTAGAATTGTAGAATTACCATACAATTCAAAAATTTCTCCTCTAAGGATACATTCACATTAACTGAAAACAAGTACTAAGCAAACACTTGCATACAAATATTTATAGATGCATTAGTCATAATTGTGAAAAAAAGTAAAAACAACCTACATGACAAACACCTGATGATTAGATTAACACAAAATGTGTGATACTTGCACTATGGAATATTATTCAGTGATAAAAAGGGATGAAATACTGCTACACATTACCATATGGATGAACCTTTAAAATATACTAAGTGAAAATAAACCAGACACAAAAAGTCACATATCATATGGTTTAATTTATATGAAATATCCAGAATAGCTGAGTTCATAGAAATAGAATGCACATTAGTTGTCAGTGGCTGGAAGAAGGAATTGGAAGTGACTGATACATGGATTCAAGATCTTTTAGGATGATGAAAATGTTTTAGAACTTGATAGAAGATTAGAAGTGAAGGTTGCACAACATTGTGAAAATACTAAATGCCAGTAAATTATATAGTTTTAAGATCATTAATTTTATGTTATGTGAGTCATCTCAATACAAAAAAAGGAAGAAAAGGAGGAGAAAGGAAATTAGTAACTATTGAGCTACTTGCCATATATTAGGCACCATGCTAGACTTATGTCTTATCTAATTAAATCTACTAAATAACTTGTGACTTGTTATAGATAAGAAAATGAAGGTTCATGTAACCTAATTTCCATAACTAATAAAACATGGATCTGGAGTCCATCTGACTTCAAAACCTACATCCTCTACCCCCCTCCAGATTTTCAAAATCTGATGTAATTTCAGGGGCCTTTGGAAGTCCTCATTCCTAAAACATACTTCTCATGCTTTAATTCTCCAACTTTACTAAAAGGATAAAACCTTTCCTCCCACAATTGGAAAAATATAGGCTGAAAAAGAACTACTGTTAAGTGAACACACTGGTATAGTGATTAGGACAGCACATATCATTCTGTAAGAGTAGATGTCAATAAACTGGGGAGAAGGGATACAAAGTGAAGGCTACACTTGCCCTTCCTAAGGTCATGTAAAGGGTCAGTCACAAGGGTATCTGTCACTACCACACAACCTCATAAAAGGCCTGTCTCAGTGATTTCACATTCACTGTTATTCTGTGATTCTATAACTTGACTTTACAAATTTGCTTATGGTGATTTCCACTTGTATTCCTATTAATGGTGAGCACAAAAATGTCTTTAGCAAATCCATGTAGTGTGTTTCTGTTTACATTTATTTTATTAAGATTAATCACTTCTTAATTTATGGTCTTATGCATTGATTACAGATACCCTGCCCTGATATAAGAGCTTAAATGTACTCTTGAAATAAAACCTATTCTCAATTATAGTAATTCATGCTCCTAATTCAGGAAAAAATTTTATTTAAATAAATTATTAGCTTTGCTAAGAGCCTCATAATTTAGGAATGTACTAAGTTTGAATGTGGTAATTGTTGTTCCCTATGCTGAGCTTTACAAATGACGCGCTGCTTATTTTCAAGATACTGGGCTAGGAATTGTCCAAAGCAAGTGAAACTGATGGAGTCCTGGCTCCCTCGAAGTTTATTTTGTAAAGCAGGCACTCGCTCAGTTGCTTTTCAGCTTATATTCAATACTTCTTCCTGCATTTCTTTTAATGGATTTCTGAGCAGGATCCTGAAACTTGCATTACTGTTGCTTGACTTCCCAGAGCAGAGATAGTGCTGAGTGTTAAAACCGACAATCACACCAAGACATTTTCCTCAACACCCCAGGTATTTTAAGAATCATTTCTTGTTATATTCCATTAAATTTCCTTTGCCATTGTTGAAAATTTCTCAAACATGCAAGTAGTTAGAAACTACTTCTTTGAAACCAAAAACCTGCTTTCAGGTGTTCAGTTTATTATAATGTTTATGGAATTGTCATTCTCATGCTGGACACATTATTAAGGCATAAGTGCCAGATGTAGAAGTCATAAAAAATTTGATGTAGGGTATAGTAATTATTAGGACAAACAGCAATCTCTCTAAGGCAGAATTTTAAAGAACAATTCACTGTTTTGGGATAAATAGGAAACAGAAGACAGAAAAAGCCAGGTTGGATTCAATTGAGTAATTGGTTATTTGTGAAAATCAGTAATTCTTTCCCCTTAGGGAAGTAAAGATTCTTAGTGTCTTAGTGTATTGAAGGCTGGAAGAAGCTTATAAATCTTTGCTATAATCACACCCTACTTATATTGTGCACTGCAAAAGAATGATATGGTAATGAGGTGGCAATGATGATAATGATGATGTCTATCATTTATCATGATTTATTAAATTGTGAGGATTCTTTTCTATGTTGTTTCCTCACAAATATTTCCTATTTTCTGAGATTCTGTTCAGTATAAGGTCTGATACGCCATGTGAGTAGAATTAAAGTGAAATATAACCTTTAAAATATGATACTACCTTAAATGTCAGTAGTTCTCAATGCAGGGGCTATTTTGCCTCCTAGGGGACATTAGACCATGTCTAGAAACATTTTTATTTGTTGTAGCCTGGAGGCAGGTTGTTCCTGTCAGCTAGTGAATAGAGGGCAAGGATATTGCTCAACATCCTACAATGTACAGCACAGCCACCATAACAAGAAATCATGGCCCAAAATGTCCATGATGTCCAAGTTGAGAAACGTTGCTTAATGTGAATGTAGAAACTCCACTATCTGGGATCCTCATATTAGTCTCTCTTTATCAGTGAGTCTACACTAAATTCTGGTGGACATACACCATTTATTGCTATGGTTAAGGCTGTAAGAAGAAAGCACTTGAATTTCTAAGTGTCAGTTTTATGTTGACAGTCAACCTGTCATGGTGTTTGAATAGTCCAGATCTTGTGAGTACACATAGCCTAGAAGATAGGTAGATCTGGGCTTATGCTATTCAGACAGCTGCTTCCATTTTTCACCTTGAGCCACTTCTGCAGATGTGGCCTCTGGCTGCAAAATATTTCCCATTTACAGAGAAGATGAGTTAGTTGCCCATCCCCAAGTCTGAAAAGCAACCTTAGCAAAACTTGGGCCCCTGCCTAAGTCCCTTTGTAATTGTACTAGGAGATCCTCTATTGGGTTTGTCCTTGAACTTGCATAGTAATGCCTGACATTTGTACAGTGATTTTTAACTGCTGAAAGGATTTTTTGTATATCTTTTATTTGAAGATTAGAGAATATAGTAGGAACATGATAGGGCAGATGGAGATTTGAGAAATTTTGATTTAATTTACAATCCACTAAGAAAGCACCAAAATTCAGAAGTACACATAACTCATATGTTCAAGATAATTACATTGTATATAGTTGTTTCCTTTGAAATAAACAACTCAGACACAAGAACAGCGCTTTCTTTCTGCTTGAGTACAGCTCCTGAATTCATCTTGGATGTATAGTGCAAGCCTCAGCTGGACGGTCTTGTTTATTGTCACTCTATCCTACACATCCCTTCTGTCGAAGGGTTGGCTTAATCACAGTATAGATTTCTCTTCTTTGGGAAGTCTTACATTAGAATTTGCTCGATCACAATAAAACTGCTTTTGAATGGAAAAAAAGTAGAAGGGTCCTAGAGCTGAGTCATTTATATTCAGCTACCTGCTTGGCCAGTCTTTAGAAACAGTTCTTAAAATATTTAAAAGATATAAAGGAGAAAGTTTTACCCTCATCTCAGTCACCTCTACACACAGACATGAGCACACACGCACACACACACATACACACACACACACACCTAACCCTCCAAAGTAATACTTGTTTTTTTTACTCCGATGTCTTGCTCCCATACAAAAACTTAATACTCTCCAGAACATTGGGTAAAGGCTGAGAGACCTAAGGATAAAAGGAAAACTTGTCTTTCTGAGGTCCCCAGGGACTTGGCCAGTGTAGCCTAGGAGGAGAGTTGCTAGGACTCCAAATAAACATAGATAAACCAGCTTCAGAGGAACAACAACAGCAACTCTATGCCATTTATGCAGGGAAGATGGAACTGGCTTTTTCTGAAGCTGTATTTAAGCTTTAATGGTGTCCTCAAAGCTTTAAGCCAACAGGGTAAAGTAGAGCTGAGCTTTCTTAGAGCTCAGGATTGTTCTGAGAATGGGGAGGAAGAAAAGGGTTTTTTAAGTACCAGCTCTGCATCCAGAAAGGAAGAACTTGCATTTCCTTTC
>PVJX010051787.1:0-10180 GCA_004027295.1 Dolichotis patagonum | reverse complement strand
ACTATTGTGTTATGTTTGATATTATTGTATTTGAAACTATGCTCAACTATAGCAGAGTAAGAGATATGGTGTTAGCTACTGTTGATGTCCAGTTGACTTAATGTAAAGTACTGTGTTGCCTATGTTGTCCTGTTCTGATCTGCTCTGTACTGCCCCCTTTTGTTTTATTCTCTTTCAAATTAAAAAAAAATAAATAAATTCCTCAGGTGAGATAAGGAGTGCTGTGGGGTGCCTTTATGCTCCAACCTCCAGTGGTATAGGGACAGGCCAGGGCTGCACAGTCCCGAGGTGCAAAGTTGTTTAATTTCCCACGCCTTTCTAACCACAGTTCATGAGGGAAGGGTTAACTGCTCCATTTACTATATACCATTTTAGTGTTTAATCTTGTTCCTGGAGGATCCAGGTAGTGATTTGGTTCAGAAAAGAAAAGAGAAGAAAAGCAAAATAGAAAAAGAAAAGAAAATAAAGGAAAAAAAGAAATGCATAAAAGGAAAATCCACCAATTGTCAGGGAAGTAGCAGTTTATGTCAGCAGAATTTACTGCTCAGCTGTAGTGTTTTCTGTTCAGAAGAAAGCAGAAGTAGGGAGCTTTATATCCCGAGTCTATCTGTATGGCTTTATTTTGCCTCTCTATAAATATATCCTTTCTTCTGCTTCTTCTACTTCTTTTAAGATTCCAAGTATAGCAGGCAGTTGTCCCAATCTGGTGACCCATCAACAGCTGGGTGGGATGGCTGGTCATTTCAGTAAGTCCTTTATCTAAGTGTTTCTTGTTCTATTATTCTGTTAAATCAGATTTATTTTATTTTCAGGGTGTATGTCCTTCCTCTTTCTTCCAATTACCTGCGTTTTAGTTAAATTTCACTGAGTAGCCCTGAATGAGGCTCCTCCTCTATTCTGCCATATTGTCTCCCCCGTTATCATATTTAGAGCAGAAAAAACTTTCTGCCCCAACATATTGAACAGGAGTCTTAAATTTCTTCAAATTGAATCGCTTTTGACAAGGTGTTAGAATTATTCTAATGAGGTTAGATCAATCATAAGAAGTTATGTGGTTGATAAACAATTGGGGAAAAGAAAATAATGTTTGAAAATATTCTCTAGGAATTACCTTTTGACTATCTAACATAAATATATACTTTTTATCCACTTATACATGAAGCATACTCTCATCCCTTCTCTAAGGAAAACTAACCAAGATCATGTACAATTAAAGAAAATAGAACCAAGCCCAGGATCTCTGAATTATAGACTGCTTTTACTACTAAAGCTAGAGATAGTTACAACATCCTTTGTTGAAAACTCTTAAAAATTGTAATTTACTTACTCCAATGCTCTTAGGATATAACAATGGCAAAATCTGGAGTAACTAATAAAATTTCACACTCAGAAAAGATAAGAATGGTTCACAACATATTGGTTCATGACACATAGCATTTTCCTTTGGGTACTGAGGGCTAAATATCCTGATGAATGTAACAATTCCATTATACAATATTGCACTTGTAATTTAGGAGGCTTTCCATAGATTATTGTCTTTCATATCGCTTATTTTAGCTCTGTGAGGAAAAACTACATTGCTTTTTATACTACATAGCAGCATCTATCATGGTTGGTGGGAGGAAGTCACATTTAGAAGGTAATGGAAAGGAAGGTTTGTACATCCTACTACATCATATAGTTAGTCTGTTTTTGAAGAGTAAGAGTATAGAGGTTTCCCTAGGAGTTAATGAGTTGGTAACTGGAGCAAAAACGAATCTTCTAGACCTGAAATTTATTTCTGTCTTTTAAAAACAGATCTATATCGTGTTAACCTCTCAATTGACTCTCAACCTTAGATTTTGTTTCCATCTTGGCCTCTTACTTCTCAAGTTTATTAGAACTCTTTTATTAGAAAAACTCCTTTTAGAATGCTATGCAATACTTATTAATTTTAGATTTTAACATCTTTGCTTAGAAACAAGTACAGTACATTAAAAACTAAGCAATTATGTACATTACATGTATTGCATTATAAAATATTTTGATTTAATCAATATTTATAGATCACTCTCCCCCTGAGAAATTGAAGAATAACGTTTGTTTTCCAGGGCACAACTTATAGTCAACAAGAAGGGCCTTCTTTTGGACAAGACAAATCCCAAAAAATTCAATTGGGCTAAAAGTCTCAGTGTATGTTCTCTGACCACAAAAGTATTAAATAGACACCTCAGTAACTATATGTATATATATATATATATATATATATATATATATATCTCTTGCATATTTTGGTATTAAATAATAGTCATCTAAAATATATATGAATTAAATAATAAATCACAGGAAAAAATTTTTAAAGTTACCACTAAGTAAAATTGTTGAAATACTAAATACAAAAAGTTATGAACTATAGCTAAAGTACCTAGTTATGGAGTATAATTACCACTACAGAAGAACATATGGGTTTCAATACTTACACTAAAAAATAAGATTGATCTCAATGACAAAAATTTAAAGATCAGAAAATTACAACCTCCATATGTAATCAGGCCTACCACATATTTTGATAAATAAACTTGCATTAATTTCAGTCCTCTGTGTATTTTTTTATTGTTACTTTTGTGCTGCAATAGCCAAATTGAATAGTTGCAACAAAGACCATATGGTCTACTAAGTCTAAAATATTTACGATATGGCAGAAAATGTTTGCTTATTCATGACCTAAAGTTCTACTTGATAAACTGGATAAAGAAGAGCAAAATATTACTACAAAGGAAGAAAAAGCTAAAAATAAGAAAAGATAGAAAAAAAACAAAATCAGAAGAAGAAGAGAAAAGATTATCAAGGCAAAGAGTGGTTTAATATTTAAGTAACCAGGTCTGTTAGATTAATCTTGACAAGGCACAATGGGCCACTACCCAAATAGACTTCTTGGAAACCATGTAAGTGAGGTCCAGAGAACAATTACTCAGAATGGTTTTTTTTTTCAAAATAATGGGCCATATGATTTAACTGGTTAATTTTTTTCAGAAAGAATAAATAATACCAGCCTTAAAGAAATATATTAAAACACAGGTAAGGGAATTCTACTAATTCATTTTAGGAGCCCACTATGTGTAACTCAACAAAGGGATAACCAAAGGAAACCTTCATGCCCGTATCTCTCACAACTATAGATACAAAAATTTTAAACACAATACTAGGAAAATTAATCTAGCAGTTGTATAAAAAGGATAACATAACTCAATCTGTTTTATGCAGGATTGCAAAATTGGCTTAATATTTGAAAACCAATGAATACAAATCACCATATTATGGGAGCAACTGATGATTTCAATGGACTAAGAAAGAGTATTTGACACAATTCAACATCAATCTGGGGAAAAAATCATAAAATTACCACAATTTCATAAAGAACACCCAAATAAACCTTATAATCACATTAAGTGGTGAACTTGTGAATATTTTCCCCTGAGTGATGGGAACAAGGCAAAATTACCCACATAAAATACTTCTACGCAGTATTGCTCTGGAGATCCTGGTCATTGTGCCAAAGTGACTAAAAGAAAAGAGAGTCATTAGAATGAAAAATGTAAAACTGTCTTTCTGAAATATGACATGATTCTTTCATAGATAATTATAAGAATTGTATGACCATGACAAGAGTTAAATAAATTTAGCAAGATGAAATTATAAGTTCTGTAATCAAGTGCAAAATCATATATGAAAGAGTACGTTACTCAAAATTTAAAATAAATATGTCTAAGAAATGATTGGAAAAATCGTATGTAAGACCTTTATCCAGGGAGTAACAAAACATTAAAAATAAAAATCACATAAAATCTTAATAAATGGAATTATATATCTTGTTTATAGACTCAAAGTTTCAGTATTAATAAGACCTCAATTCTCCTACCATTTACAGTTTCTACAGTCCTAAATCATAATTTTAGAAGGCATTTTTGTAGAAATTGATACTCTTAATTCTTCATGGAAATTCAAAGAACAAAAAATAAAAATAAATGTTAAAAAAGAAAAATAAAAGCTGTATTCAATAACTCAAGGATTATCTTTATGTGGAATAGCATTTAATATATAAAGTTAGACATACAATATACAAATTTATAATTATAATTTACAAGTAATTATAGCTTTCAAATTGTGATTGACCTTCTCCTCTGTATCATTTCATCATCCTAGGAAGGAGAATATATCTACAGAACACTTCAGTTATCATGAACAAGTTGTTTCTTTTTTTTAATTATTGCTTTTCAATGACACATTATGTTGGAGATAGCGACAAATGGTTTGGACATTACAGCAGGAAAGGCAAGACACTACATGAGGAATAAGAAAAGCATAAGAACACTACTTAAAATGTTAATGATAAATATTGCTCACCCTAAAATTTTATTGAGGCTCAATCTGACATTGGTATGCAGGAAATTTTGACCTAAAATGATCATTGAAACTTCTTTGAAATACGCGTTAGGCATCACTCTTCAAAATATCTCACTCACCAGCACAATTATTCAGAAAGCTGAACTGGCCTATAAACTAGGTTTGCTTGCAATTTATTTTTCTCTATTTTCATATGACTGTTTTTAAACACCAGACACTAGGAAAATACTTATAGGAATCAAAATTGAAAGCCATCCTAGGATTATTTTTTACTTAGAACTGTGGTCCTCAGAAACAACTTTATATGTATACATTTTAGCATGTTACATTTATGAGATGACTTTTAGAGGTCAGTATCATGTTTTGGAAGGTTTTTCTTTACCCTACTACATAAATCTAACAGAGATGAAT
Organism: Dolichotis patagonum; assembly: GCA_004027295.1. Classification (NCBI taxonomy): domain Eukaryota; kingdom Metazoa; phylum Chordata; class Mammalia; order Rodentia; family Caviidae; genus Dolichotis; species Dolichotis patagonum. Next base: position 5,386 of record PVJX010051787.1, on the reverse strand, counting down.
GAATACCATGAAATAAAGACACTAAATATTTAATTGTATTGCATTTTCGTTAACCTTTCCAACTCTTTGATTTAGTATGGACTGAGATTTCAGTATTCTAAAATCCTCAGTGTAATCTTGTATCATTTAACTTTTGTCATATGGCTTGATCTTGAATAAATGAAGCAGATTGTAAGAATATCATCATTTTGGTGACTTTGACTCGAATTTCAAAAATAGAAATGGCCATCTGCAAGAATCATTTCATGATTCCCTATACAATTACCAAGGCAATGGTAATTAGTTTATCAGGTTTGAATGCTGCATTCTGTTATTATGTTAGGAAAAAATTAGTGAACTCTTAAAATCATGGCAGAATATTTTTCACTAAATGCAATGCTGTTATTCAGTAGAAAAAAGTTTTATGTCTAATCCTAATTTATTTATACAAATTTTAACTACTCTATTAAAAGTATTGTTAAATATGTGTGTCAGACATTATCACTTAAAATTTTATCTTATAGGAACAAAATTTTTATTCAAAGAATGTTTAATAATAATTTTTAAAAGTAGCCTGTTAAAATGATATGTACTGGTAGTCCTAACTAGAAGGAGATCAGAGTCATGAAGAATACTTGAGCCAAGAAATTTGAGGCCACTCTGAGGAACATGACAAATAGTCAGAAACCTAGTCTCCAAAAAAAAAAAACTAGAACATGTTTTTATTTAATTCTGACTTTTAAGTGCTTTTTCATTTGATTCATTCCACTGGGATAGTATTGTGTTTGTCTCTAATGTTTGAATATACAAAAATGAATTTTTTGTTAAAAGGGCATATATTGTTAAATTTTCCCCAAATAAACTGATCCAATTTATATTCCTTTCAAAACTCAGATTCATTACTTTTTTTTACCATTTTTACCAACCATTTTACCATTACTTTTTTAGCATTTTTACCAACAACTGATTTCCATCAAATAGCTTACTTTTAAGCAAAACATAGTAACTCATTGTTACTATAATTTTTCCTAATTTTTATTAGGCTAAGTAATTTCTATATATTTATTGTATTTTTTGAGTTTCCTATTCATATTTCTTGGCCTTTTCTACCCGTTGTATTGCCTTTTTCTCATTTATAATGGAGTCTTCTGTTAAATTAGATATCTCTTTATGTTCTTTTTGGAGTAAAACATAATACATATTCCTTATTGCTATCAGATAAATAAACCTGCTTTAAAAACTAATAAAACTTGCTTAAATAAAATATTGAATTAAATTTGTCCACCATGACATTGTAGAGAATTTCATAAGAGGGAAATGAAGTTTACATCCATTGAATGTATACTTCCTATACATTTTGCTATGTGCTGTCATTTTCATTTTCTGTTCAAATTGTTTCAGAAACCAGATGAGGCAGTCATTTTTATTAATGAATTTTATACATGAGTAAACACAGCCAAATAATTTGGGTAAATTGATCAAGAGCAAACAGCAAGTAAGTAAAAGAACAGAGAATTTAACCTGAGATATTCTTACTATAAATATCCATGGATTTCAGACTCTATCATGATTTATTACCTCAACTATGTCTGACTCATGGGACTAATCAATAGACATTGTTTGGAAAACTGAATGAATATTTAAATATTGTCAAGTAGATCACCTTGACCAAAAGTATCCAAATACTTGTGAGATTAACATCAAGCATTGGAACCACCTCTGAGACAGAATGAAGCAGTGCCACTGCAAAGCAATCTATTCACACGACGAATTATGAGGTGTGACCAAAATATTTGGTGAGTGCGTAATTTTTCAAAATTTCTTACAGTGAATGTATATTGCTACTAATTCCTCTCAAAAATACAATCCATCACTTATACCACAATTCTTGCCACTTTCTGAAGTAGATCTGAAAGTCCTCATTCATGTCTTTAGTTGCCCTGTTGTGACTAGCAATGTGTCCTCAATCAACTCAAAATACTTCTCTTTCATAGTCGTTTTGACTTTGAGGAGTGTCAGAAGTCATGCAGTGCCAGATCTGGTGAATTAGGTGGGTGATGACACATTGTAGTATTTTTATTTGACAGAAATTGCCACAAATATTTTATCAGCAAGAGATAATCAAACCATAGTGAATGTTTACTTTGTTTAAAAAATGCAACAGTAAAAGACACATTACCATTAACCTCCCTCAAAGTACTCCCTCCTGCTTCAAACACATTCATCCTAACATTTTGTCATTGTGTCCTTTACTGTAATAAATTTTAAAAATTTAAACATTAACCATATCTTGTGATTATACCTTGTGCTGTGAGAAGAGAGTCAAGGGAATTAAAACATACTGAGGGAAAAATTCAGCACTGAAGTTACTACTTTTTCCATTTTACTGAAGTGTAGTTGAGAAATAAAAATTTTATATATTTATAGCATATGATTTGGCATAGTTATTCATATATATATAATACACACATATATATACATATGCGTACTTATATATGCATATACACACACATGGGGAAATTAATGATTACCACTGTATACAACATGGCTACCATCTCACATATTTACCATTTTCTGTATTCAAAATATTTAAGATCCATTGCAGCAAATTTCAAGTGTACAGTGCAGTATTATTAACTGTAATTAATTTCTGTAGAACTTACCCAACTAACTTCAACTTTGTACTGTTTGATCAATATCTCCCCATGTGTACAATAATGCAAGCCCTGAAAATCAGCATGCTACTCTTTCGTTTTATGAGTGTGACATTTTTAGTATTCACTGTAACTTAGGTTATATAGTATTTTTCTTTCTGGTCTGGTTAATTTTTCTTAACTTAATATGTCCTAGTTCATCCATGCTGTCACAAATCATAGATGTTCTTTCTTTTCTATAGATAATGCCCTAATGGATTCTTTAGGCATTTGTCCATCTATGGACACTTAATTTGAGCCTATATCATGACAATTATGGATAATATTGCTAGTCATGAAACTGTGGATATTTCTTTAAAATACTGATTTTGTTTCCTTAGAATACATATGCACAGATGAGATGCCTAAATAATAATTCCATTCCTAGAGTTTGAGGACACTGCAGCTCTGCATATGAGCTGAAAAGTTGTACACTCCCACTGACTATGTGCAAGGGTTTCTTTTTCTCTATATATATGACAAAACATTTTATCTCTTGTCTTTATCATACAGTGAACAACTAAGTTAAAACTGGCCTCACATACAAATGACTTGGGTTAAAACCTGAATTATATGTTTAACTTACAATCAAAATCTTGAGTTACAAACCAAATGCCAGCTGCTTTTGTGGTTGTAAACCAAGATGCATGATGCTAGAGAAACATATGTAAGAATACATAAGCATCAGTTTGAGTCCAGATGCATGTGTTTTTGGACATGACTTTGGTAAGTGCTTTATATAATTGCTGTGATAACTACTATCAAAAGGGTCCAAAAATTATAAAAAAAAGTTGAGGAAGGGAGGGAAGGCAAATGAAGCAATCACAATAAAAAAAATGAAACTGTGTAAGAATATGACAGAGGTGTTTGTGTGACTGATCTCACTACTATGTACAGCACGTTGAAATCCACTATCTCAACAATATTACAGATAAAAGATTTGCATAAGTAAGCTAGTGTTGCTAAATATGTTGATCAAATTAAAACCCAGGATCAACAATGATAAATGAAGTAGAAAGACTATTATTAGTGAGGATAAATGAAAGGCATAGAGCAGGGTATAGACTGAGTCTGTAATTTGTGAAAATCAAGGATTATAAATGTAAATCTTGTAAATGATAAAAAAATAATGAGTGATAATGGTGAAACATTTCATGCCAGGTAAAGGATAGTTTCACATTTTTACTGTGAGAACTGGGACGCATAGAGTAATGTAACTAGGTGTGGTGAAGCAGGCAGTGCTGATAAAAGGGCTGCTAGAAATTAAATGCACCTCTTCATAATGATGACATAAGGAAATGACTTTTGCTCCCATTAAGATTTCAACAATAATGAAGCTAGCCTTTTCTGGAAGAAAATGCCCAAGAAAACATATATTGCTCAGGAAGTGAAGAAAATGCCAGACTATAAGTCTATGAAGGATAAGTGAAACTTATTACTATGTTCCAATGTAAGAGGTGACCTAAATATAAAACCTCTCTTGGATTATCACTTCAAGACCTCTAGAGTGTTCAGCAAACATAAAGTCATGACAAATAGGCTACAAGTTATGTGCAGACCTAATTCAAAAACCTGGGTAACAAAAGTACTTTTTCTTGAATGGATCACAGAGACTTTCTGCCCTGCTGTTAAGAGATATCTAGAGGATAAAAGTTTACCACTCAAGGCTCTCTTCATCATGGACCATGCTCACACACAAAGTTTTGAAAAGGAATTGGCTGAAGAATCCCCACAGCTCTCAGTCAAGTTCCTCTAAGCTAATACAACTTCTTTACTGTACCCTATGGACCAGAAGGTCTTACTGACCTTAAAAAGCTATACACCAAGGCACTGTTCCAGAAGTGCTTCCAGGTGGTCTCACAGATTTAACTTTAAAACAGTTCCAAAATGAACATTACAACACTCTTCCTGTGCAAGGTTAAATGAGAAATCCTGGGCCAATATCTCTCTGAGGACACTGAGATCTGTCTGGAAGATAGTGTATCCAGAAATTATATAGGAGAGACATTTAAAAGCTGTGTAGAGAACCCTGAGTCTTCAATTAACCCAGTGATTGATGGCATTATCATTGTAGAGTTAATGGGCTTACAGGTAGACAGTGGTGGTGGAGGAGCACTCAGAAGCATTAGCTGCAGAAGAACTTCAACAATTTCTGGCTGAGCAACAGAGAATGATAGCAGAAGAGCTTTCTGAACAGGAGCAGAGAGTATCAAGAATCAGTGTAGCAAAGTTCTTTTGAAGTAAAGGAAATCCTGAAAAAAATGGATAGAGCCACAAACATTTATAGAGAAATCCCAGTCAGACAGTGATAAAGCCAATCATTGCATTCACTTGCTTAATGACAATGTCATATAATACTATAGAACAATGTTAAATAAAAGACAGAAACAGACAACTTTAGGCCAGTTTTTAGTTCTCAAAAAGTAGAGACCTAGGAAGCCAAAAGCAAGTCCTAGTGGGCTACCCCACTAGGGGTAGTTTTCTACCCCTAGGGGTAGTTTTCTCCTTTGGCTTCCCCAAGGAGAAAATGGACATGAGAGAGCCTGGTCCCTGATGTTCTTATGGAACAAGTCTCTCCTTCCAAACTTTAACCACATTTCATTTCATCCTCCGTTCCTATAAGCCTGAGATATCAACTTGAATGGTCAGGGTAGTATGAAATTGTTTTTTTTTTTTTTTTCTGGTAAACCAGGCACATTTTATAAATTTTGATG
>PVJX010051786.1:0-10128 GCA_004027295.1 Dolichotis patagonum | reverse complement strand
CCTGATTGGATTCACTGTGACAGTCTGAGTTTGCCTGCAAAACACGACAGTTTTGAGAAGAGCACACACATTTCCTAATTTTGTCAAAACAAATTAAGATAGAGGAAGTGTCATGGTTTATGTTGGTGGCCCCAGGCCTCATGTATTTGCATTGTGCATTTGTGATTGGTTCATTGTCTAGTGCTTGGATTGGTGGTGTCAGTGCTACACCCTCCTAGGGGGTGGAGCCAGGATGTGATGTAATGGCAGGAAGAAGGAGTATTTTTCTCTCTTGCCGGTTTCAGCCTTGCTGTTTGCAGCTGCCATGAACTGCAGTCCCACCATGCCACCCTGCCTCAGAGCCAACTGAGTATGGACTGAAACCTCCAAAAACTGTAAGAAATAAACCTTTCCTTTCCCAACTTTGGGCATCAGGTATTTTGTCTCAGCAATGAGTAAAAAGTAACTAAGACAGGAAGGTACAATAAGAAGTCGTCTAAGGTTAAAAAAAAAAAAAACACCAAACTAATTTGCTGGCATCGTGTGGGAATGACCCCTTCCGGCCCTGGACCATGCTTGGGGGGATCGTTCCCTGGACCACCAAGGAGGGAGAGTTACTGCTCCTTTCCCCGCCCATTGGAGCTCAAGGCTTGCGGAGTGGCCACAGCAAGTGGGAGGAGACCACCAGCAAACTCAGCCCGTGCATCTCTCCTACAGGCTGAGGTGGGGTAGCACCGAAAGTCTCCACTAACAGTCCTGACTAGGTGACCGCCGGCTGGCAGCCCAGAAGCCTAACTCAATAGGCAGAACCACAGATTCCAAAGATTGCAAGTTACCAGGAAAAGACAAGTATAATTTTGGTGACTTAGGAATTAACCTATGGCAGGGCTTATATTTCTTTAAGGAACTGAATTAGGGAAAGCAAAAAGTAGAAAGATCGGTTCTATGGGCCTTTAATAAACCCATTCATTTTCTTTTTGCAAGAAACTTCCCTCTGGTTTGTTTTTAAAGCAATTAAGACAATGTAGGCATGCTAACTGGTATTACCTGGTAATTCAAGATTTTAAACTATTTGCACAAGTTTCATCTTTGAATAAACAAGTTTTTTAAAAAGAACAAAATCAGAAAAGCCCATTTGTAACTCCACTGTTTTTAAATAGAAGCAGTATTTTTTCTTCTTGTGTATGGTCAATTTTATTGCAAATAAGATTTGGAACCTACAGATACTGAATTCTTGGCTTTCTGGATGACTTATGTAATTTTGTCAAAGAACTTTTTGGCTGGGGATTTAGCTCACCGGCATAAGCGCCTGCCTTGCAAGCACGTGGTTGTGAGTTCGGTCCCCCGTATGGATTAAAAAAAAAAAGAACTTTCTAAAAAAATTTTTTTACTATCTGTTCCTGACTCATAAACTTTTATGGCACATAATTAGTGATTAAAGAAAGTATCCTATGGCCTTTGGCTAGAGTTCTAAGGACTAACTACTAGCAAATCCACTATTACAAAGTGAACATTCAATCCATGTAATTGACAAGTTAATAATATGAAGCCTGTCTTCTAAATTAACACTGTTGGTCTGGACATCGTGGCACACGCCTGTAATCCCAGCACTCTGGGAAGCTAAGGTAGGAGGACCCCAAGTTCAAGCCGAGCCTGGGCAACTTAGTGACTTAGTAAGACCCTGTCTCAAAATTGTGGGCAGTGGCTGAGCTGGACATCAACCACACATTCGGGGTTAGAGCAAGGTCAGCCCCCAGAACACGGAGCGCCACAGGCGAGCCATGTGAACCAGCTGTTGAGACCCAGGCCAAGCCCGTCCGGCAGGTGTCTGGCCTGGGTGTTCTTCCCTGTTTACACAGTGCAGAGAGCTCTGAGAATTCTCCGCTTTCAGTGTTCTCAGTAGAACACTGAGACCTTGCACTTTCGACCCCTGCACGTGCTTCCCCCCTTTTTACTGTGCACAAATAAAGACGCACACTGTGCTGGGTTGTCACCGCCTCTCCATCAGAGAGGTCAGGTCCCACCCAGTCCCAGCTTTCCTTGTAGTATGTGTCTAAAGTTTTTTCTTAATCTCCTGTCACCCCTTCCCAGGGCCCCACTGGGTATGTAGGGTGTGGCAGAAATAAAAATTTAAAAAGGGCTAGGGACATAGTTGAATGCAAAAGCCCTGGGTTCAGTAACTAGTATCACAAAAATCAATAGACAGATAGGTATTATTCTTAGCACTCTGATAACTGCTATCTATCCTCAGACTTACTTGTATAAGACTCTTAAGAAAAACAGAAAACTAGTAGTTAAAAAAAAAAGAAAGAAAACTTGTAGATATGACACACACCATCAAGTGACTAAAACTGCTTTTCTACTAGGTAACTTCTTTTAATAATCTGCCCAAAGTACAGATTGTTTATGAAATGCAGATGCCTGTTACAAAGACTGCTTCCTCCCTCCGGTGTTCGTGTTAGTGACGATATCTGAGCTTTAACTGCATACAAGATGCTGTGGTTTGTTGCTCTGAAATTTACTTTGCCTCTCATTATCCTGCATGGTTGCGGCTTGGTTTAGGTAAATGGGGACCCCTGGACTTTATACAGAGTCTAGCAGAGACTACGGTGTAGATGAACTGGGCTTTTACAAAATAGTGTAAGTTCAGAAATGAGAAGAAAGAATTGCTGATGGATTTCACTGTCAGCAAACTCCAACGTGTCCACCTAAATGTGTTCAGCACAAAATCCGAGGAGGCGGAGCTTGGGAGCACAGGTGGCACCTCCCACCCACGCTAGGCACTCAGGCATCTTGCTGGCAGCACCCGTGGTGGCAAACACTGCCCACTGCAGAAGCCAGTTCTACAGGACACAAGACAAGCCCGTATGTCTTCTACCTGCCAAATGGTTAGTCCTGAGCAGCCTCACCAGCGGTTCTAACAGTCGGACCCCCTCCTTCTCCGTGGCACTGCTCCAAGTGCGGTTTAAACTGAGATCAACCCCCCAGCTTCACACACCAGAGAAAACAGTGTAGCCCTTGGCTGTGCTTTCTAAACCTCTGGTGTGGTTTTGTGCCAGTGAGTGCTGCTAAAATAAGAGACAGCTGAGAGACCTCTTCGCCCTCACTGGGGCATGTGTACTAGAGAAGACAATGCGAGAGAGCTTCCTGTCCAAGTAAAATAAAAGATAGTGCTCACTGAAACTGTGCTAAAGACTGTGGATTATCTAATGACATCTGACACCAGCCTCAAAAGGAAGAGCCAGTTGTTATTACGATTTTATAGATGAGGCAACTGATACTTAGATGAAGTAAGTTGCTCCCGATCACATGGCAAACAAGTGGCAGAACCAGCATTTGAGCAAGCAGCTTTGTCAGATTTCCAGGTATGGGCTCTGGCTATTATTGGTCTGGCTGCTTCCACAACTCCAGCTAACCTGGAAGCTCTCTGGGAGAAGAGGACATACCACGGCATCACTGCGTCTGGCACACTGCCTGGCCCACAGGAAGCCCTCAGCGCGAGGGGTGCTGAACAAATGAATGACGGAGTGAGTGGGAATGGAAGCTGACGTCTTTTGCTGGGCTATTACAGTTGAGCTCATGTTCCTCGAAATATATGACTTCATTTTGTGAGCTTCTTTTTAGTCATTTGTTTGTTTTTAGCTCATCAAGGGTAGATTTTCATGATCAGAAAACATGCTGCATGGCAGAAATACCTACCGGATGTTTCCCTCAGTGATTTTCCTGAAGAACAAAAGCTTTTCTCCTTCTCTGTTCAAGGGTAGGCCAGAGCTGCACAACCAGGCTGCTCCAAGAGCACCACCAAGCTCTGAGATAACCTGCTCCCATTTTTTTCCCATACCCCAAATACAGATCCCTGGCTTTGTGGACAGGAGAGGGGCAAAGCTGGCAGAGATCTCAGGCAACTGGGACCACCAGTAGCTTCATTCTAGCTCCATGACGTGTCCGCTTTTCAAGGGTTGATAGTAACCTTCATGTACAGTGACCAGGTCAGAAAGAGAAGCTGCCTTCTGTGAGACAAGGACTTAAAAACTGCAATGTTTACTAAAAAGCACTGTCTCTTTACTTGACCTGCAGATACCAAAAGGTAAGGATAAAGGTTGGTATTTCTGCCTTCATTTTTTTTTTATATCTGTGTCCTTTATTCCTTTAAACTGTGCATCAGATTCTGCTCAGCTCTGTAAAGTAAGCATGCTAATCATGGAGTGTCTATCTAAATAACAGTTTAGTAGCTCTACATTTACCTAATCTATCATCCCCCTCCAAGACTGAGAATACCAAGAGTAACTAAGACACACTCGAAATTTGCAGGGACATTCAGTTGCCAGCTTTTACCACATCCTGTTCTGGATTCTCTGGAGCAGGACTTAGAAGTCTCTAGTCACTCTCCTACACCTGCAGTCACCCTGGATTCCAGCAGAGCATCTGCAGACAATCACCCTATGGTGAGATCACCGGCCTAAGCAGGAATAATTACACCCTGACAGGAACTGAGGGGCCCCACCATGCAGGAGCAGTCATCCCAGGAGAACCAGAAGGAAGAAGGGCTTCTCCAGAGCCACAGTGGAGAACCAGAACTGAGATAATGGTCAGGCAGACCCCAGCCCACCTCAGTGAGCTGATTACAAGCCCCTTTGCTTCGTTAATGCCTCCCCCAGAGCTGGGCTCCTTCGGCTCTTCCCCTCAAGCTGGAGCCTTTCCCCATTTTTCCTGCCTTCTCCATCACAGCTTTTACCTGTGAGTTTGTGCCCTCTGCCTTTGTTTTAATTTCTATAATCCTGACACAGAAATTCCCTCATGTCCAGTACCACCTCTCTTCAAGAGTATCTGAGAGAGGGCAGACGTCCCACCGTCAGGCCCTGCGACTCTCCTCAGTCCCCTCTACCACACGGCCCCGCCCTGTGGTCTGTGGAAGCACTCTGTCCTCTCCACACCTCTGGGGGTGCAGAGGACTGGAAGTGCAGAAGGGTGTTCTGCCATCTTCCAGGCCTCCTGGATCCTCCTGGATCACAAACGTCCCTGGAAGAGGTGGACACTGGCCACCGTGTTACCCCCACTACAGGGGACATTCGCTGCACCCAGCTAAAGTTATGTTTGGTGTTGTTACTTATTAAAACATTAAAAACTAATATTGAAAGTTGCATTCACTTTATATGGAAAACAAATACACACAATGAAATATATTTCCCACAGAAGGAATCATAAATAATTGTACAGGAAAAGTTCGAAGAAATGAACTTCCATAATCTAGATATATAAAACAAAATTTGGAAATTAGGCTTTTATACATAATTATTCCATCGTCAAAAGAATCAAATGTTCCTTACGTAGATATAATATTTACAACTAATGACATCAGTTTTATTCACACTTGTTAAAAGCACATTTCTGAGACTGCACCATCTACCACGATCATTTGTTGCTTTTCCCTCTGAATCTTAAAAATCATTATTAGCTGATGATTTACCCAAATACAATTTTTTAAAAAAGGCATCCAGGCCAGGGATATAGCTCAGTGGTAGACTGCCTACCTAGCATGTGAAATCCCTAGCACTGCAAAACAAAAAAGCCACTAACTGCCCATCAGTAAGGATGTTTACTCAAAGGGGACTGCAGTTCACGGCTTACTCAGAGTAACGTGATTCTCCACTATTTTCCAGAAAAGGAATGAAGTAAGGTACGATGGCTTGATATGAATTAAACTTATGAAAAGCTTTAAAATGAAAATGCAGTGTTCCCAGATTGTATATTTATTGCTTCAAAATAAATAATAACAGAAATAATGTCATATGAGGCTGGGTAACCAGGCCAGCCCAGAGCCCCAAAAACTGCACTAGGGGGATACTGCACGAGCGGCACCGCTGATTCTCTCCACCAGGAGGAGCTTTTTCATACACAAATGCAGCAGAACTCCAAAGCCCATGGCCAGCAGCCAGGAAGAAGGGCTCCTCCTCCCCGTCAGTTACTCATTACCAAAACCTCATCTCCAGAGCAATGGCGAAGCCCAGCTAAGGCCATGGGAGGAGCGCTACCCCTGCTGTACTCACTGGCTGGTTCCCGTCCCATGGGGTGGCCTTGCCCATTCTCTTTGGACTGTCACTCCCGATCAGGTCCTTTAGCACACTGTAAAACAGTGAGCCCCTCCACAGCCTGTCTCCTTTCTTCCTTCCTCGCACAAAAGGTCACAGATGTCTTCCCCTTGCTCCCCCTTTGCAACCAGTAGTAAAAGGAAATGAGACAAAGGGTAAAGGTGGTTCTCCCCACCATGCTGTAGCCAGGAGGCATGGTGGGGAGAAATGAGCTCCAGCCTGGGCCTGACCTGGAGCTCTGAGAGCAGTGCTCCATGTCTTGGTCACCCATCTAGAAGACTGGAGACAGGGGCACTGCACTGGCCCGGGAGAGCCAAGACACCTTAAAGAAAGGTTACTGGGACTAAGCAGAAACTGTCAGTCAGTACTCAGTGTAGGGGTCACACTGCTGGGAAGCCTTCCCTACTTTGGCTGTGCTGGGTGGGGTAGATTTTTTCTGAGGGATCCTACAGCATCACTGATATCCCAGAGCAGAGCTCTAAATGCTGTTTCTATAGATTCACTCAACAGATGCATCGAGGCCTAGAGTGCGCCAGACTCTTGGGTGGTACCGAGAATAGAGCAGTTATAAGAGATGCTGTCCGCATCTGCCCCTGTGCTGTGGAAATGCCTGCAGAGGGTCGGGGGGACAGCCTGCAAGTAAATGAACAAATACGGAAATTCAGCTGGCGCTAAGTGCTGTGAAGAACAACACAGGGTAAGAAGATAGACAGGTAACAGTGGAGGAGACGGACAGCAGGAAATCAGCCTCTGAAGAGGGTATCTCTGACCAGACAAGTGGATGCAGGGAAGAAGTGAGGCACAAGAAGGCTTAGGGAGACACGCATTCCACGCAGGAGCAGCAAGCACGCCATCCCGAGAGGGGAGCCTGCTCAGCACAGCAAGGATGCAGCGTGGCTGCAGTGTGGTGATCGAGGAGCGTGAAGGAAACCGGGTTGGGACCAGGCATCGACCTTGTCACTTTTGCCCTCCTATGCTGGGAAGTTAGAAGGCCGCTGAGGGAGGGAGGGGTTTAAGAAGAGTTAGAGGATCTGACTCACATTAAAGTAGGATCCTTCCGGCTGGCTCAGGGAAAACAAGCTACGCGGGAAGGCACAGAAATGAGGGTCAGAGGCTGCTGCGATGCCTCCAGTGAGAAATGATGGCGCTGACACCAAGTTGTTAGTGGGAGGTGGGGAGGCAGAAACGCTCAGATGTCAGATCTGTTTTGAAGGTGGGGCTAGCACAGCTTGCTGATATGTTGGATACGGTGGATATGGTGTGAAAAAGAAGTATGACTCAAGTACTGGAGGTCTGGGGCCAGAGCAACTGGGTGAGTGTAGTGTGCTGCCTCTTGGCAACACAGGAAACAGCACACAAGTGGGCTTAGGCAGGTAAAGGAGGAGGAGAAAAAGAGAACTGTTTGAGACAAGTCACAGAGAGATGCCCGGCAGGTACCCAAAGGGACAAGCAAAGATGTGACAGGATGCAGAACTTTAGAGCTCAGGGGGACACGGGGCTAGAGATAAATCTGCTGAGCAGCCCGAGGCTCGGTGCCGTGCAGCGCTCACGGGACCGAGCTCCTACAGTGCCCAGTGCGTGCAGGCCTGCTGACCGTGGTGGTGTGCATTCTGCAGCGGCTCAGGGCAGCCAGGTGGGAGGGAGGGAAGGACGATAGAGCACAACAGTTGTGCAGAAGTCTGCTATGAGAGCAGGGCCGCTACTGGTGCTAGGGCTGAAGGCAGAGTAAGGGGCATGGGCGTCACAGGTGAGACATGACAGCATGTCTACATGCGTATCACTGAGAACGTGCATTAGGGAGAGGGGACCTCAGATCCTCACATGGCTTGAAAATAATGCTTGCTCAAAATGCTGACGAGGGCATTGATGAAGAAGCATAAAGAACATTATTCTCTTTTTTAACTTTTGAAAATTAGAATGGTACTAATAAGTAGTTGAAAGAAATTCTGGAGGCATAACTGTTATTAGAATGTGGTTTCATATTTTTTTTTTGTTATGCTATGAACTGAAGCCAGGGCCTTTGCACAGAGTTAAATCCCTGCCCTTTCTTTTTCTTTATTTTCAGATTGGGTTTCACTAAAGTTGCCTAAGCTGAGTTCAAACTTGTGACCTTCCTGCCTCAGCCTCCCAAAGTGCTAGGACATACACATAACACCAGCCCTGGGTAACAAATGTCATTTTGATACATAACAAAACAAAGAGACTACTATGAAAGTATCAGGAAAAGTCATCATTTGATAACTCAGATATATAAGAAAGCTCAAGATTACATTTTTTAAGAGCATTATTTCCTACAATTCCCATAGGCAGGAGATACTCACAGGTTACACTGGTTCAATCTGTAAAATTTGTGTCGTGCAACACAAAGTCTCCACACATATTTTGCTGTTTCCATGTCTTCCTGGCAAACAAAACACGCATAGAGTAATATGAAAGCACACACAGGACTTGGTACTTTTAACACACAGTTTGTCTGACGTCAAGATACAATTGGATGAAGTTACAATAAAGTTCTTTCCTGTGCACTGATTCTTTCACTTTCTTTTCTTTTCCCTTTTTTTTTTTTTTTGGTAACAGGGATCAAACTCATGACTTTGTGCTTGCCAGGCAAGTGCTTGTGTCACTGAGCTAAATCCCCGGGCTCCATTGTTTCATTTTCTAACACCTCCCATTATATGAACCTCACCAGTAGGATTTCAATGGTGAAGATAAAAAAATCTGTCCCAACCATGTAAGTCTGATATCAAACAGTTTAAAAATACCTTGGAAATGTAAAACTTATAAAAATGCCAGCTTTTATTCCTGACAAATATTCTCAAAGACTTTAAACAAAACATTTGATTCAGTGACTCTATATTGCCTTTGTCAAAAGAGTGAAGGCAAATAACTGCTACCCAGTATTTCTGCAGAACTATTCATTATCACTGGAATTAAGGTATTGGTGCTTGTCTGCTCCCATACTTAGTCCTCAAGTAAAAAAATTTAAAAGGGCCAGACATATGGCTCAGTGTGAAAGTGCTAGATTCAATCCCCAATACTAAAGGGGGGGGGCACCTAAAGAATCTTTGCTGTTTCCATGTCACCTAAAGATTCATTTACTCAACACTATCTACTGAGCAACCACTTTCTATCCATTTTTCAAAAGGTTACATTACACAACTTCCTGTCTTACACAATTAAGAAGCATTACAATTTTAATGTTACTCTTCCCTTCCAGACTCAGAGAAATGCTAACTCTGTGCGCCTTTAAGAAGAGCCTTTTCAGAGCAGATTCATCGTTTTTACTCACAGTTTGGAACTGGATGGTCTCCTCTTTGTTAGCCAGCTCTAATGCAAAAAAGGACTTGTTGTGGGACATGTTAGCAATATCATGCCACCTAAAACACAACAGAGGACGGCATTGTGAGTGCACAAGTGTGGGTGAGGAGACAGAACACAACAGTCCTCCTTAAGCTTGGCACAGAAGTTAATATTCATTAGTCATTTTGAAATAAAACAGTCTTCCTTCTCTCCTGGCATTGTTTTCTAATTGAAGCAACAGCAGCTACTTACAAAAATAAATACATGTACAGTCAGTGAAGAACGAGACTGTTTGAAAGATGTGAAATAGAGAGACAGACCCCAGCCCCTTCCCATGAGTCAGCGCCTTTTGCAGACTGGGGGTAGAGAGAACAAAGCCGCATCAGCAACAAACCCCGTCTGGGAACCAGTGCCATATACCGGCCACCGCCAGACCAGGAAAAGACAGACCCCAGCCGCTCTTGCACGGGCAGGCAAACAAGAAGTACCACCCCATAGCCCCCCCCCCCCACTGTAAGCAATCAGAAACAACAGGCTGTGATGACAGCTATGGAGGTGAAATGCAATTGGATGCCTGTGCTGCTTTGGTGTTTCACTGACACTGCAGGTCTAGGGCCAGCGGTCTGATCATAGGCTCAGAGGATAGTGGTATGCAGTGTGGCATCTAGGGGGGATCGCCTTCTCAGGGCTGCAGCCATTGTTGACTCCGTATGGTCTTGTTTTGAAGTCCCATATGATTTCCATTATTTTGCTGGGTTGG
>PVJX010051785.1:0-10183 GCA_004027295.1 Dolichotis patagonum | reverse complement strand
TAACAGCACAAAACAGACTAATATAACTTGCAACCAGATAACAGAAAACCTTAGCATCAAGAAATAAATTGCTGAATATAGAATGTTTTGACCAATTCATCTAAACATTAATAATGTATTTGGCCCAGCAAGATGATCATTAAGCCCCAAGGAAAATCACTTAAATTAATTGGCGTTTTCTGTCATCTATGAGAAACTTTTGTTGCATTGTTGTGATTCAATTTCAAGAATTCCATTATAACAATGCTCAATACAAGATTTGAAGTCATTTTAAAATAAGTTATGAAATTACAATCTTTATTATTCACCATTACCATCAAGCTTGTTTTTACATTTGAGACAGTTTTCCATATTTAACATAATGAACAAGGAAATGGAGCACTCTCAGTCCTGGCAAATTTGGAAATAGGCGAGCTTTCAAGACATTTCACTCCTCCAGGTTTTCAAATCATAGCTAACATGTCAGCTGGAAATTTGTTCACTGTCATCAAGTACCAAACTATCAAAAGTTAGCAGGTTAGTCCAATAACAGTGACTGGGATTCTGAAGTCTATGGACTTGGCGAACTTCTGTGTTGAGGTTTAGATATGTATAAATCTCATTATACTCATGGTGCCTAAGAACTTAGTCTTTACCCAGGGGACACTGAAGAAAATGACTTAGCATCAAAAGAATCAAGTTAATAGCAATTTTTTTGAATGCTGATGTTGGGGCATTCTTAATTTTAAGAAGAAAAAAGGAGAAAGAGAAGGAAGATGAAAGAGATATTCTTAAAGTACGAAATGTGCACTGAATTTAATGTCTGTAGTTCTACCTCTGACCAGCAGTGTGGGTAGATCCCTTGAGCTCTTTGATAGATCACTGTAGTTTTTTGATATTGCTTTTTCATTTATCAAATAAAGGTAGCAATGCCTGTCGGAATGGAAGTAACACAAATTTCCATCATCTGATAAATGAATAAAATAAGTGTGGTATATCCAGGCAATGGTTTATTATTCAGCATTAATAAAGAATGAAGTACTAACACATGTTGTAATATGAAAACATTTTATAAGCAAAAGACTCAATCACTAAAGACTACATATTAAAGGCTCAGAAAAGGTAATCTTTAGAGACAGAATATACATTCATGGTTCCCCAGGGCTGAAGGCCACGAGATGTAGGGAAAGTGAGGTAATGAAGTGAACGTTATTTGGCATGGGAGTTGGGGAAAGAATAATGAACCTGTTCAAAACTTGGTTGCAGTAATGGTTTTACAACTCCTTGAATATACTTGAATCCATTTGTTAGGGATCGTGTATTTGTGCTCACACCACCAATTTTTTAAATTTTTTTTTATTTGAAAGAATTTGTTTTTATTTTAAAGAGAGTAAAACAAAACAATAAATGAAACAAAACCATGGGAACAATATTGGATTTCAAAAACAAGACAGTATGAAATCAACCATAGTTACTGTAATGCACATCGTTATCCTCTAAATAAATGATCAGAGCACCAGACACAGGCCTGCAAAGTCAATCAAACAGCACAAGCACTAAGTTGTCTCTTTACTGCAGTTGCCATCATCTCAGAAATTTCAGGTGTGTGACTTTTAGTTTCTTTTGCATCTATATCTTCTGGACTTGTGCTGCCTGAGACTGCACCCTGCTCCTTCGTCTTGACATTTTCCTGTGTTCCTCCAAATTAGCCAGTTGCTGAGTCCCAGATATTTCTTGCATTGGCTGCCTGTCATGGGGCAGGGGATTGGGCAAGGCACCTGGGTTCCTCCCATTCCAGGTTCGGGCTTCCGGCCCCCACCCCAGGGAGGGGGGCGCTGCTCACCAAAGGGCACAGATTCTTCTCTTCTGGGCCCCTGGTGGTGGGCTAACCAGGGGGCAAGTTGTTTCTTTCTAATGAATTGACCATTACATTTCTAAAGTTCTGAAATGGCCAACAGGCCAAAGAAAGATACCACTTTAGGCTCCTGCTGGAAACCAACAGCTTCCTAAAACTACTGGCCTGGATTCAGGGCAAGTCACACCACTAATTTTTATGTTGAAGTCCTAACCCCTAATTGTGATAGTACTTTAGAGAGGTGATAGATTTAGATGCTGTCATAAGAGTCAGGCCCCATAATGGGATTACTTTCCTTATAAGAAGAGAAAAAAAAACTAGAGTTTGTTTTCTTTCTGTCATAATGAGGATACAGAAATAAAGCTGCCATGTTGTCTTAGTTACTTTTCTGATTGCTGAGACAAAATACCTGACACCCAAAGTTGAAGGAGGAAAGGTTTATTTTGGCTCACAGTTTGTAGAGGTTTCAGTCCATAGTTGGTTGGCTCCAAGACAGAGTGTCAAGGCAAAAGGCAGCAACCAACCAGCAGTAGCAGCAAGCTGTCTTTCCCTTGTACCCCATCCAGGCTACCTGCCTTTGGGTGGTGCCACCCAGAGCTATGCTAATTCCAGTTAGTGAACTAATCTAGTATCACACACCCTTAATCTCAGTATCACGCACTCTAGATCCAGCCAGTTCCAAACCCTGCCTATGACCACATGAGGCTTTAAGGGAACATCTAAATGCAAGCCATTACACATGCGCAAGCTGGGAGGAAGCCCCTCACCAAAAATCAAACCCATCATCATTTTGACCTTGGACTTCCCAGCCCCTAGCACTGTGAGAAATAAATGTGTGCTGCTTCAGGCATCCAACATGTGGTACTTTGTTATAGCAAAGTTAAGGTATGTTAAGTTACCCCTGACCTGGACACTTGAAATAGGTAAACTGTGGGATGGAGGTGTGGCTTAGAGGTACAGGACTTCCTTAGAATACATGAGGCCCTGGATTCCATCCTCAGCACCACATACACACACACAGACCACACACAAGAGTGATTTGTATGATACATAAATTATCTCAATAAAGTTATTATTTTTTAAAAAATACTTAACAGATGTGTTGTGACAATAAAACTATGTAAGATATAAGAAATGCTTCTTTACAAATACTACATAATATATGCCACATAATGATATTTAAACTTTGCTTACGATGCACTTCCAACACTAATAGAGAGACAGAGCTTTGGCAAAAGAGAAGGGGACTGAGGTGAGGAGGCAGAAGGGAAACAGGAAGAAAACATGTGTTATGCACATGTTGCAACCTGCCATTAGAAAAGTAATCATTATGTACTACAAACATGTACCAATAAAAAAAATTTTAAACCCTGAAAGAAGATGTGTTTCCAATACCAAGGTAAGTTCAAAGCAACCCAAAGTAATCTTAAAGCTGTCAAAGTAAGAGTTTGTCCCCACCCAATACACACTCTTAGGCCAGCCTGTGTGACAATCTGGATAGAGGTTGTCTCTGTGCTACAGTAGCCCTGCAGGGGTCTCTCTCACTAAGACTTGTAATTCATCTCCATTGCGGGGGGGTAGAAGTGACGTTAAACCTCTGTCAGGGTTCTAATTGCCTCACTGCTTGGTATCTTGCTCTAAACACATGCTAATAAAGTAGATTGCAAAAGGTTTTGCTGGCGTGTTGGGAACTTACTGTAAAAAAAGAAATGACCAGGTATATGGGAAGCAGGACTGGAGGCGATCAAGATCCAAGACTGGATCTTGATCTCATGTGACAATCACACTGATTTCACTCAGAAATCCATTTCCTTTGCATTTGGAGTACATAGTGGTGAATACAGCTTTCTCATGTTTCACTTAACAACTGCTGTTAAAATTTTAGTGACAGAATGAGAAAGTCATTTAATTGAGATTGCCAAATGTCTAGTTAGATGATGTTGAAAATCAAACGAGGGGAGTCCAGCTGCTAAATACAACGTGCTTAGGCATAAGACCATCAATGGGAGCGAAAATAGCGCCTTTGCACCTTCACTTTGTTACAGTGGGGTACACAGGAAGTCATTTTCCATGGTTGTCCATTGATTAGGTCCACTCAGAGTGTTTATTCACTGAATTTCAGCTCCATATTGATTTTACATCTGGTCAGGCTAAAACCCAGGTTGACCATGATCTTGTTGCAAACAGAGAAAGTGTAAAAACTAAGTTTATTTTTCTAAAACTAAAAAAATTAATTTTTTTAAATTAAATATAAATAAATTCTATTACCTGAAAATTTCAAACTGCTTTTCAACAAAAGGACCCCTAAACAGAGTTCAAAACCAAGAACTAGACTGTGAAAGTATCTGAACAAATATACAATATAAAATGTTACCATGTAAGATACGTGAAGAACTCCTAAAATATGAATAAGAAGATAAAATTCCAATAGGAAAATAAACCAACAGCCTAAAGACATAAATTCAGTAAAGAGAAAACACAAGTAGCCACCAAAAAAGAATGCTAAAAAAAACTCATCCTCACTAATAACTACAGAAATATAAATTAAATTATTAGTGATATTTTTCACTAGATAGGAAAAAGCAAGCATTTGAAAATACCATAAATGGATGAAGTCTTCTAGAGAAGGATCTAGTAATGGCTGTATAAATTAGAACATTCACTGCCTGTTGAAACAAAAAATATCCACAACTATGAGCCAGGAAGTCTATATTTTTAAATATCTAGTCATGTAAACTGCACCATATGTAAAGACACCCATTACAGTATTATTTGTAGTACTAAATAAAAGTACCTCAGTATACTGGCTATTTAAGAGGTAGAATACTACATAGTAGACAAAAAGGATTAATTCATGTGTATGTCATAGGCAGTTTTGTTGTAGAAGTAATTTGCATTAAAACACATGATATATAATATAATGCTCATGATTATGAGTATCATTAAAGAGTAGGATAGAAGGAGAACAAGATTGAGACAGAGTTAAAGAGGCTTCCTTTTTTAAAAAGAAATAGATATTCATGTGTCATTTGTGTACTTCTAAACTATATGTTTAGTGCACAGCATGGTGACTGTAGCCAATGACAATACACTCTTGAAAAATGCTGAGAGCAGTTATTAAATGCTCTCACCACAAAAATGAGAACTATGAAATGGTGTACATGCTAATTAGCTAGATTTTAACCATCCCACAAGGTACACATACTTCAAACCATCATGCTACACACCACAAATACATACAATTTTACCTGTCAATTTTTTAGAGAAATAAAACATACTTTTCAAAAGTTGTAAGTCAAGTACATGCTTCTAAAAATGCCTGAAAATAAGCCTGTTGGAAGATTCAAATGAGCTGGATCATGGCTCCATGATAAAGACGTGCTTAGCATTTAGAAGTTCTGAGTTAGCATTAGAAGTTCTGAGTTCAAATCCTAGCATGAAAATAATACTAATAATAATAATAATAATAATAATTAAAGTTGATTATGGGCAGTGAATATATCAGGATTTGTAGGGAGCAGTTGAAGCTGGAGATTTATCACATGTATGGGGCTAAAGCAAGGCCAGCCCTGAAAATGCAGAGAGCTCAGAACAAGCCACCTAAACTAGTTGTTCCAACTCCAAGAAGGCAAGAGGCCCAGGCCTGCCAGGCAAACAAGTTACTATGCCGGGCTGTGGGAGGCGCAGGGGTGGGGGTTGAAATTGACACCTTCCTCTTGAATGTATAAGTAAGCGTGCTACAGTGACCCCCAGCTTGGTCTCTTCTTCATTTTCTCATCCTCTTGCTATCCTTTACCTCAAGAACCTCAAGAGCAGCATTGGTTGCAGCAAGGATTATTTTCAGACCTATGTGTTTATGCATCTTGGGTGTTTTCCAAATTCCTGAAGTTAAAAAAAAAATAGGAAAGTGGCCATTACAGTTTGCTATTGAGTCCTACGGAACGACAAGCCCGATTCTGAGCATTCTGAACTTCAAAGTGGTAAAATCACTCTACACATAAAAGTATGTTATATGAGAGGAATAACCCACTACCTAATCCACTATTATCCATTAGATTAAACATCAGGTTCAAATCTTTATTAAGTTTTAAGCTTTCACCTTGGAAATTAAAGAGGGGACCTTGGAAGAAATGAGGAGAGCTAGTATATTTTTGTGATTAAATATTACCACATAATTTGTCTTAAACACTTTTCCCTTTTTAAAATGTCAAGATAATTATATGCTAAATATTATCCTAATGAGCCCTAGAAATTCAAGTTTTAGTTATAGGAACTCGGGAAACATGAGCTTCTAGCCTCACATCTTTTACCTCTGGCCCGGCAGGATTTGCAGGTTACACCAGAATCCTTCATTACCTGGTTACACACTAGTGGACAGTATGACATTTTGCTTGGAAATGATATAGGATAATATGATGGAAAATAAGTGCACTTTTTCTATTGTGCTTCTCCTGTAAAGCTATAAATAAGTTGAATTGTGCTCCCTTGATTTATGTTTATGACTATTATTATGAAGATTTATTTTAGGTTGAGTGCTGACAGTGTGCTGAGTGCTATGCCAGGCTCATAAGAAGAAATGGTTATGCCCCAGAGGCTTACATACCAAGACAAACAATTCAGCCATAAAATACACCAGCTAAGAGATGCTTAATCTCAGAAGAGCAATGCTTTTTGGAGTTTATATGTAGGTGGAGAAAATCTTCTCCTTCTGGGGGAAGAAGGTTAATGCTCTTTGAAAGACTTCGAGGGCCAGTTTTCAATAGAGGCTGCACACAGGGGTAGAGAATCATCAAAGTGCATGCTCTTAGAGAGGATGGTCAATGGAGGGTTCCCCAGCAAACAGTTTTATGTGCTGACTTAGGTATCGTGGTAACAACAGGCTCTTCAAGGGCTTCGGTCTGGTGGGCATCAATTCTATGGTTCCAGATAGATTCGATGTGTTTTTAATATTACAACCATCTTCAACACACTCTGAATAATATCATTTAAGGGTATCCATATAAACAGAAGTTTCCAAATGTTTATTTTAAAGATCCCTGTGTTTGGAAGATACTGCTAGGCATGAAAAAAATTTTTAAATGTCCACAAATAAGTTTGAGAAATGCTATGCTAGCTAAAGTAAAAAAAAGGTATCTCTATTGCAAGAATTCTCAGAGCTATCAATTGCACCATAAAAACTGTGAATCTCTGAGTTCAACTACAAGATAGTTTTTTTGTACAGCACATCACAGAACTAATACTCTAGAAAACACACATTGGAAAACAGCAAGGTTGATTTTAAAAAAAGAACAAAAGAAAGAATGAATTAAATTTCCAGTTTGTCTTTAACTATGACAGTTGGGAATCTTTTGCTTTCTGATTGAAGAACTACAAGGACATAATATGCCCACTGTTTCTATCCTCCCCACTACCTTCTAAGAAAGACTGGAGGGATATTGAAGGAAGGATGATGCAGAATAAATGAGTCTAGACTTTCATGGTAGCCAGTGTTCTAGATGGTCCTCAGTGATCCCTGCCTCTGCTATTCCTGTCCCTGGGAAGTTCCCTCCCACAATAAATAGAACTAACTCACATAACCAGTAGGATGTTGTGGAAATGATAGTGTGACTGGCAAGACTAGGTCTTGAAAGACATTATGGTTTCTACCATGCTGTTTTGGATCACTTGCTCTGGGGAAAGCCAGCTGCTATGTTGTGAGACCCCTTAAGCAGCCCCATGGAGAGATCCACATGGTGATACATGGAATACTTCTGTCTACAGTCATGACCATGAGTCTTCCTGGAAGCACCAAGTCCAGGCTTCAGATAAGTGCAGGTCCAGCCAACATCGTGACTACAACCCCAGGAAGGTCCCAAGCCAATGCCACCTACAAACATCCCCAGATTCCTGACTCCCCAAAGCAGTGTAAGATAATCAATGATTGCCATTTTAAGCCATATTTGGGGTAATTTGTTAGGTAGCTATCTTGATAACTTCTCTCTCATTGCTGAGATAAAATCCCCATTACCCAAACTTAAGGAATGAAAAGTGTATTTAGCTCACAGTTTGTGGAGGTTTCATCCATAATCTGCTTGGTCCAAGGCAAGGTGATATGGCAGAGGGGCAACAGTTCATGGTGACAGAAAACAGCAAAAGCAACAAAAGCAAAGGGGGAGGGGCACAAGAGAAGACTCTTTCTGTCCCTTATATTGAACGTGGGCTACCCACCCTGGAGTGGGTGTAGCACTCACATCCATAATACCCACACTAGACAATGAAATAATCACAAACTAGATTGAGCTGCCTCCAAAAAAAGCACGTGTCCGTGGCTACATTAAGGCTTTGGAAGGGATATCCAAATACAAAGCATAACAGTGGCAATAGATAACTAATACAGCATCCTAGATTTTTCAAGATTTCAAATATTCTGTCTTTTTGTTTATTTATGTGTCCTAATTTGGGAGTTCAAACCATGTGACCACAAAAGGGACTCTGTACACAGGGTCATAGTTACTGAATCTCAGTCAACACAAGGGCCAAAGGAGCTTCCAAAGAAAGGTCCATATGGTATTCTTTGAGAACACACTACCACCACCCCATTACTGAATGCTTCCATTCCCTGGGAGGAGCAGGCCATTCTGAGTGAACTGATAAAATCATAGAAGTAACTCTCAAAACCTTTGGAAATTGGGACCACTGACCTTACTACCGAGAGTGATAAAGTAGCCTCTACTTTGGAGGTTGACACTGATACAGTTAAACCTCTACTATATGGTGAAGCAAAATGATAAAGTCTCTCATGCCAACTGAGTGGAGGGAGAATTTAATCCAGATCTTCACTGTGAAACATTAGAAAGGAAATGACTGAACAAAGTAGACAGCTAAAGACAAGATTGGGAGGAAGGGAATAGAGAGTCCACAAAGAGCAGCTGTATCGGTCAGCTTTCCATTGCTAGGACAAAAAGTCTGACATACACAGTTTAAAAGAGGAAATGGTTTACTTGGGTCACAGTTTCAGGAGTTTCAGTCCATGGTCAGCTGGTTCCAAGGCACAACATCATGGCGGGGGTGTGTGTGGAGCAAAAGCTGCTCTCTTCAAGAACAGAACACAGTGGAAGAGTGCCAGAGAAAAGAGCCTAGAAACACACACAGTCCCAAGGTCAAACCTCCATAGTCTCACACACACACACATCAGGAATTGTGCTTTCCTAATCCCCAACGTGGCTCCCCAGTCAATCAAGTTGACAATCAAGCTCCACCACTGCACTCAGGCGGAGATGAGTACTATAATCAAGATGACAAGACCAAGCTGGATGCGGCGGTAGCTCATGCCCACGATCCCAGCATTCTAGGAGTGTGAGGGAAGAGGACTACAAGTTCAAGCCCAGCCTGGCCAATTTATCACTTAGCCATACCATTCAAACATAAATTTTAAACAATGGGCTGGGGTATAGCGCAGTATGAAAGCCTCCATTTCAAACCCCAGTACAGCAAAAACAAAGCAAAGAAGGCAAGGACGGAACAAATAGGCCGAAGAGAATATGCACTACCTGGCCAAACTGATGGCCTCCAAATCACAGCTGGCCCTGACCAATAGATTGTAAACTTAACATTACGTGTGATTTGAGTGATTTTTTTCATGCCTCTGTTGCAGGGCCCTGGAAGTTGGATTAGATAACAATAGAACATTGTGTAGCAGAGTTCAGGGCTGCACAGTGCTAACCCCAGCCTCTCACACAGTCAGTCCATGAACCCGTGTGCATCTGACCTTCCACGGCAAGTCAAATCCACCAACTACCCATAATAGTCCTTCAGCTGACTTACATGTGTGCACCTGTGTAGACAGGTGTTCACTGTTATGAAGTGCACATGTAAGTTTTCTCATTTAATTACTGAACTTGAGCTTCTTATGTTACTTTGTTATAACAGTTTTCAGCAGCGGTGGTTTAGGCAGTACAGAAATGTATCAAGTAGTTTTTGTTCATTGTTAATCATTATAATGATATGTACAGCATCACAAATACTAGACATGTTATAATAAACAGTATTTTTAAATGAAAATTTTGTTATTTATATATATTGGCCCAAGCCAAGTCCTTTTCACTCAGTGCAGCCCAGACAAGCCAGACGGTTGGACAACCATGCCCTCCCTAGGCCAGGCACCCCATAGACTGACTTTGAGGAGGAACTGAGCAACTCAGGATGAGGATGGTCCAACCCAGATGTATAAAAAATCCCCAATCACACAGAAGAAGCTGATTGATGGGAAAAAATAGGGCAAGGCAGGCAAGGGAAGGGCCAACTCATCATTCATAGGCCAAATGGGAACAGTAAACTCCAAAGAGGCTGCTGGCTAAGTTACAGGGTACA